>PYFS01004172.1:0-154660 GCA_003671545.1 Ophiognomonia clavigignenti-juglandacearum | reverse complement strand
CCCCCCCCCCCGTGGTTGGTGGTGGGGGGTGTTTGCCTTTCCCTCCCCCCTCCCTGCCTTTTTTTTTTTTTTTTTTTTTTTTTTTTTTTTTACGAGTCCCTCCGCAATCGTCGCCTCGGTTTTTCTCTTCGTCGCGCCTGTGCTTGGCTGAGCCGCTGCTCACCGCGGGGCCGTCTTCGGTTAGGGTGGCATTTTGCCTGCGTGAGTTCGGCTTGTGGAAGACGGCAGCCGGGTGCGGGCCTGAAGAAACATCTTTGGCGTGCCCGTTCGTCCTGTGAGGCAGGCTCGCCCTCGAGGCTCATGGAATCTGTCGTGTGCTCATCGGCGTCACCTCCGGAGCTGCTGTCGCGCTTCCGAATCGAATCGCTCGTGCTGTCTGTGTATGAGAGGGTGGCATTCTGTCTGCACAGAGTTGGCCTGAAGGGTAGACCGGACGGGGCGAGCGAGAGGAGAGGCTTGTTGGGAAGAGTGGTTGAGCAACGATAATCTCACCGCAAAGTCTTGCAGCTGGTGTTGAGGAGGAAGCCCCTATCTCATCGATCTAGTCATAGTCAATGCCTAGGCCTGTCCATTGCTATCCGCAAATAATCGTTCTATGTGTCGTCTTCATTTCCTTCTGATCAGCTTTCCCATGCACTCCGTTTTCCTGCCCAGAAATACCGCACACCCCTGCTATTCCCCGGACCAGACTTTAATGGTCATCATTTACAGACTGGCTGATATTTCCGAAATTTCCCTTCGAAGGCGTCTGCAGATTAGCAGCAGCGCGTGACATACGCTGGATCATGTCCCAACCTCCCACTCTTCCTATATGGGGCTTGCAATAGCCGGGGTCTTGTTTGCCTCCTTGGAGAGGGCAAAGCCTCTCCTGCCTCTACCGCGGCGGTTCTTTCTGCGCTCCGTCTTCGAGGCCTGAGTTCCCTCCTGGTCTTCGATGCTCTCGTTGGGTACATCTCCAGCGCCGTCATCAGAGTCGCTGTAAGGCTTACCCATGCGCAACCGCTTCCTGGGACGGCCCTCCTTCATATCCTCGATCTGATCCTTTTGCTGATAAGTTCCGTCTCTAATTCTGCGACCGGGCCCCGCAGTATCCTTGGTAGACAAGGTGGCGTTTTCTCTGAAAAGAGACGGTTTGCTGGGAGGTCCAGAAGGGAAGCTCATAGAGCTTCGAGGCTCTGCGGGGAGCTTGGTTGATAAGACCGAGGTGAGGGTGGCGTTTTCTCTGACTAGAGCCGGTTTGCGGGAAAGGACAGATCGTACAACAGAGCTACAAGGCTTTGCGGGGAGCTTGATCGATGAGACCGCGGGGAGCGTGGTGTGGGAGAAGTCTGTTTGCATGGTGATTTCTGGTTTAGCGGGCAGGCTAAGGTGCTTCGTCGCCACGGGCTTCGAGGGCAGCGCGTGGGTGGGCGCGGTGTCGTTGTCTGAATCGGCCATCTCTGCCGTGCGGCGTGAGTACCTAGTAAGAAAACGGTGAGTTTTCATATTACAACTGTCTGATATCCACATGGTTGAGGGTCTCGTACTCTCTCTGGGCTGTCAACCAAAGGTGGTGTGTAAGGTGTGAAATCGCGAGACGCTGCTCAAGACTCAAGTGAAAGCGCGACCTTGTGGAATTGAGCCAACGGCCCAAGTGTTTGCAATTTGCAGAAAAAAATTACTTTCGAATTGCTCTTGTAGGTAGATTTTGCGGGTAGCTATTTAAAGCTTGAACTGGCAGAACGTGTCTCTGCGGTTCGTTTGAGTTCCACCGCGACAGGCCGGGGCTGAACTGCAAGTATCATCTTCACCTGTCTCAGAATCCGCTGAAATCCCGGCAACGACATCTTTGCGTCAGATTCTAGCAGATTTTGTTTAGCCTGAGCCGCAGACTCGAGTTGCTAGCTAGCGACTTCTCGCAACGCGACCTCGGGACGTTCTTACATCGGGTGTGGCTGATACGCATGGTATGTTCCAAAGTCAGCGACTTATCATCAAGTTACCATGTACCTATCATCAAGCTACAGCAACTGACGGACTAGAAACGCCTCAGCTCTTAATCACGGCAGTAATTCACGTCCCATTCGTGAGTTGACTTGATATCTATCGTTTCTGGTCCCCTTATATGCAACTGTGGACGCTTGATCAATTCTTCCAGCTGCTGGCTTTAGGCTACAGACGGAGATTGGGAAAAGCTTATCACAAGAGCAAGTATCCGAATCGCATTTTTTTCATGTTGTTTCTAACGAATAGGCATGTAAGATTTTGTCATTTGTTGGGGCTGGTGGAAACATGGCAAGTGGCGGGTGAAGGCAAAGACGCCACATAAAGAGAGGAAAACATTACGCAGCTAGAGGGCTTTGAGAATCATCTGTGACTTGCACTGATCAGTGAAAATTGATGCATAACTAAGGCGTCTGAATACAACAGGGCGGCCATGACCGCTTCAGGGCCGTCTGGGCCTTTTATTTTTCATGCCTACACAGGCTTGGCGGGAAGATTGGTGGCCTTCGCAGCTGGCAGCGCCGTGTGCGAGAACTCTCCCACCATAGCAACAGCGGATTTTGGAGGGAGAACGGCGGGCATGGTGTGTCGCTTCATAGGTTAGGGCATGTGTTGGATGTGCCGTCTCGTTCGCTGTGGCAGCTTGATCGGACATCTTGGAACCGAAGGACCTTAAGTGGGCGAAAGGTCAGCATCTTCGACTTTGCACTGCCGTTATGATTGTAGCAGTATTACTTGGAGTAAGGTTGTTCGTGGGTTTCATAAGATCTCTCGCCTCTGTCTCTCGCCACTGACTGCAGGAAGTGTCGAGTGCCTCGGACAGGATGCCACAGTCAGGCTCTTCATCCGGGCTGCCCAAGAAGGCGGACGCGCCTGCGTTTTCCATAGCGCCCATGGCATCCTTGGTGTGCTCGAATTCTGTATGCCATTGTTGCTGATTAGGAGACAAGCTTTCGCTCCGCTATGGACAGCACTACAACAGCTTAGATGTCGATTAACAATATAAAGTTACTTGTGGGACGAGTGTTGCAAGGAGACATACCTTCTATTGCATAGGATCAAGCAATGTGAGAAAATCTGGAGATTACAAATTGAGAAACTCATTTGGCCCATACTGCTAGGTGATAGACAAGGTCGAGACGTGATGTCTGCGAACGGATGATATATTGCCAGGTTGTATTTACACGCCATCGTCACTCATTTATATACACAGTTGGAATCACCATCTAACACTTCAAAGCCGCCCCACCAGGAGGTGTGTAAGATGTCGGCTTAGGGTAGTACAGGTTGATGAGAATACCAGGGTCCGAGGCCGAGTACGCGCCAGGGAAAGAGACCTTCTTGGGGTTAGCAGTCCCCGAGCCTCCAGTGATCGAGACCTGAGCACAGCTCAGGTAGAACTGAGCTCCACCAGATGAGCCAGCGCTGTGAAGGGCGATGTGCTCTCCGCGAAGCAGGTACTCGCCGTCCGCAACACACGAGGGGATGGTGAACGACATCGACTTCTGGCCTAGACATCACAAAACAGGTCAGCTCAATCTCCCCTTCTACCAAGGTACCCCCTTTCCCCCCCCCCCTTTGTGGCCGGTCAGATTGGCTACTCACCATTAGACGCCCAGGTCAGCCCTCCGCCCGAGGCGACATTCGCCTCCTCCTGGTAGATCTTGAACCACTCCGCGCCGGAGCCGTCGTAGGTCGCGGCGGTCTGCCCCGCAGGCACCTTGGCTAGCCACGCGGAGAAGGGGCCCGGGTGGCTGATGCTCGCCTTGACGTTGTACGTGACCGTCGAGCCGGCCTTGATGGCGGCCGTTGTCGCGCCCTCGTTGCCCGGGGCCAGTTGGTAGCAGCGGATGGCGGACGAAGAGACGTCCGTCACGGGGCCGTTGCTTTGGTAGTTTGTGGTTTTGCGGACGTTGGCCCAGTCAGCCTGGGTGGATGTTAGATCACGGCCACATGGGAGGTGAAGTCCATGAGATGATGAGCGGACAAGTGATGGGGCTGTCTTCATGTTGGACCAGACACCCCCGCCATGCCACACCACTTGGCTCATCGGCAAAGCACACAGAAAATTTGACGTACCCCGTTGTTAATGGACGGGAGCGTATCTGCCAGCGTCAGTATGCTCTACTGTTATATACTGCAACGGGGAGACTATCATGCTTACAGTGGGCTTCAGCAAGCGCAGCGGCCACGCAGGCTACATAGAACGAGAGCTTCATGTTGGACTGTGTCGATATGTTGATTCTGTGAGTTTGAAACCTGGCAATCGAGCAGGCAAAATTAAAACAAATATGTGAATTGCGGGAAAACTGTGGAACGGCCCACAGGATGAAGTGGTGTATATGGCGCGCCGCCTGCTTTTATATTGATATTTTCTGCTCGCCCAACCCATTCTTTGGTACAGATCAATCAACAGACCGGACATATGGCTCAAAGATTTAGTGATTTGTTGCTAGCCTGCCTAGTACGTCCATGAAAATCACCAGGCATATCTGTGGCCTGGGCAGGGGGGCGGATAAATGGTCCTTCATTTCTTGGTTTGGCACGGGTAAATATGCGATCTACCAAACAACCAACGACGGACTTCACGCATATTGAAACAAATGAAGCCCAAACGGGACGCAACACAGCTGACACCGGGACAGAAGCTCATGATCCTGGTAGTGATCGTCTTAGTGGCACTAAGGATCACCAAGTTGGCTCGGAGAGGTGCACGAGTGCCGAGAGAAACTGGAGACCTGGAGAGGCGCCGGATTCCTGCGAAGTCAACAAATAAGGAGGACCTCGCAGCGGTTAGTTCCACTCTTTTGTGCGCCAGTGTCAACACAGCGGAACGACGATACTGCTCCGCGCAGCCTCCTCCAGACTCAGATGTCCCATCAAAAGTCCATATTGATAACTTCAGTGACCAGCGAACTAACGGAGGTTAGGCCCGACAATGCTACTTCATTTGCATACTGGATAACTCCATAGACGACATGCCCATCGACAAGCCTTGGCAGCCGCTGGGTGACAAGAGCGGAAGATCGACTCCGTGTACTACCTCACACAGGGTTCAGCCTTGCTTATTAGCTGTCAACTTGGATGATGTGCCTGAATAACCTTGAAATACGACGAAACTGCTGTTCCGGATCGACATTGCTAGCTAGCAAGCAAATGCAGGTTGTGAGTCTAGGGCTGCTGTGGTAGTACAGAACCTGGAATTGTATGTAGATGCGTTTTGAAGATGTGAAATATGCTTGTTGACTACAAATACTCTGTACATCTGTACGGTCTGTAATAAGTCAAGGTACGGAACAGTCGATATTTTATCAGCACTGATCATATGCACCAGTGAATGATCCAGCGCGCACATGGGGTGTTCGCTTTTGTGGGACTCGTTCCAAGGTTGACAGTTGTGCACTGCTGACCATGTTCAGTATTTACTAGTCCTCAGTGCGGCAAGTCGTCACTACAGAGTATCTACACTAGAAAACGAACATGAAAGATGAAACGGTATGTACTCGATTGTAGATTAATCAAAGGTAGAAGGTGACGCCGAGCAGTGAGACGACCCTGGTAAGCTAGAGTGTCGTCAAAATAAGGTTACAGGGCTCGGAACAATGGTTTTCAGCCTCCATCTCCACTGTAGCCCTGAGCGGAACTCACGAGACCGGCTCACCGAAGTGTCGATCATCCCACTCACATGCACCACCTCCACCTTTTCTACCATAACACAGTACATCCATCCATCTTCCCTGCAACATGACAGAGACCACGCGCCCCCGCCCATCCCAAATCCTCTTCCTCTGCCACCCCCTCACAGGGCACCTCACACCCACACTCCGCGTCGCAGCCGACCTCCACCGCCGCGGCCACCCCGTCTCCTTCCTCGGCCCCACCGCGCACGCATCCCGCATCGCCGCATCCGGCGGGGCCTTCCTTCCGCTACAAGGCAACGCAGACATCGACGACCTGCTCTACTACTCCCCAACCAACCCAACCCCGCCCGTGCCCGGATATCACTCCCTGCCATGGCAGGAGCGCGCAGCCGTCGACCTGCAGAAGCACTGCTTCGAGCCCATCCCCGCGCAGTGGACGTGCGTCAAGGACGCGTTAACCCGGCTGCAGGCGGCCGACCCCGCGAGGCCCGTCGTGGTGATTGTTGAAGCGTTCTTCCACGGGATCCTGCCCCTCTTCTTCGGCGCGCCCCTCCCCGAGGGCGTGAAGCATCCCAAAACACTGTGCCTGTCCATCACGCCCCCCGCGATCCGGAGCATCGATCTCCCGCCGTTCGGGTACCCCCTGCCCTTCAGCCAGACGCCGGAAGGCCGCGCTCGCAATGCCCAGTGCTGGGCGCAGTGGGCGGAGCAGACGGAGCCGCTGAGGACGCTCTTCCACGCCAAGCTTGCTGAGGCGGGCGCGACGAGGTTTCCGGAGGGCCCCGTGCTGGACGGCACGAACTACACGCACCACGGCGCCATCCTGCAGATCGGCGTGCCGAGCTTCGAGTACCCGCGGAGCGACTGGCCGCCGCAGTTCCAGCTCGTCGGCTTTCTGCCGCCGCCAGACCCGCCAGCAAGCGGCTGGCCGAACCTCCCCGGTTGGTGGGACGAGGTCACCACCACGACAGAGAAGAGCGTGGTGGTGGTCGCGCAGGGGACGGTCGAGACGAACCCCCACGACCTCATCATCCCGACGCTGGACGCGCTGCGGGCGCGGACGGATGTGCTCACCGTCGCGATCATGGGCCTGCGCGACGCGGCGCTGCCGGCTGGCTACGACGCGCCGGCGAATGCGCGCGTGACGGACTACCTGCACTACGATGCCGTGCTGCCGCACGCCGCGGTGTGGGTGCATAATGGGGGATATGGCGCGGTGACGCACGGGGTGGCGCATGGCGTGCCGATGGTGGTGGCGGGCGAGGGGCAGGATAAGCCTGAGAACATTCGGCGGATTCGCTATTCGAAGATCGGGGTGGGTCTGGGGACCGCGAAACCTTCTGCGGGTGATTTGAAGGCTAGTCTGGAGGATGTTTTGTCACGGAAGGAGTATCAGGAGCGCATTGGCGTGCTTAGACGTGAGATGATCGATCTGGACTGTTTTGGGCGCATAGAGAAGGCAGTCATAGACGCATTAGAGTAGAACATAGAGGCAGAAGTCTACCATATCAATAATACAGGCTGCCTTCCATAGCAGGTATTGACCCTTGGCCTCACAGCTCAGCCTCTACAGCCGCGAATGCCTCCTCATATATGACCAGAGCCTTCTCGACCTCCTCCTTCGTCACCACACAGGGCGGTGTCACATGCAGCCTGTTCTCCACAACAAACGGCAGCAAGCCTCTCTTCGAGCACTCGTTCTTGAGCTTACCCACTACACTCGCAGCGATAGGCTCTTTCGTCGCTGGGTCAGACACGAGATCCAGCGCCCAGAAAACACCCAAACCTCGCACCTCACCAACAATGCGGTGCTTCTCACCCAACTTCCGTAGTCCAGGGCCCAGCACGTCCTTCCCGATGGCAGCCGCATGCTCCACGATTTTCTCCTCTTCGTACGCTTTCAACGTGGCCACGATGGCAGCCATAGCCAGTGGGTGTCCGGAGTACGTGAGACCGCCAGGGTAGAACTTCTCGTCAAAAGCACGAGAGATAGCTTTGGAGAGAATCACGCCTCCGGCCGGGACATACCCACCATTGACGCCCTTCGCAAAGGTAATCAGGTCCGGCCTGACCCCCTCAGGGTTGAGCTCCCTATTCTGCCACGCGAAATAATCCCCCGTCCTCCCAAACCCAGCCATAACCTCATCCAGAATCAGCACAATCCCAAACTCATCACACAGCCGCCTCACGCCCGCCAGCCACCCGGGCGGCGGCACAATGACCCCCGCCGTGCCGGGCACCGTCTCCAGCAGCACCGCGGCAATCGCGCCGGCGCCGGCGCCGCCGTTGCACTCGATGACGCGCCGCAGGTGCTGCAGCGCGCGCGCGGCCTCCTCCGCGGGCGACGCGGCCCAGAACTCGGAGCGGTACGCGAACGGGCCGAAGAAGTGCGTGTGCCCGCGCGCGTACTGGTTCGGCACGCGGCGGAAGTCGCCCGTCGCGACGATCGCGGAGCCCGTCGCGCCGTGGTAGCTGCGGTACGTGGACAGCACCGTGTCGCGGCCGGTCGCGAGCCGCGCCATGCGGATGGCGTTTTCGTTGGCGTCGGCGCCGCCGTTCGTGAAGAAGACCTTGTCGAAGAACTTGTCGTTGGCGTCGACGGCGCCGGCGGGTGGGTTGAGCTTGTTGGCGTGCTTGAGGATCAGCTCGGCGGCTTGGCCGCGGGCGAGGTTGGCGTGGGCGGGGGCGACGGTGGGCAGGATGGCGGCTTGGGCTTGGATGGCGGCGACGACTTTAGGGTGCGTGTGGCCGATGTTGGTGTTGATGAGCTGGCTGGAGAAGTCGAGGTAGTGCTTGCCGGCGTGGTCCCAGCATTCGGAGCCCGAGGCTCGGGCGATGGTGAGGGGCTGGAGGGCAGCTTGCGCGGACCAGGAGTGGAAGACATTGGCCCGGTCGAGCTGGTATGTGAGAGCGTCGAGGTCCTCGGCGGCGGGGGTGATGCTGCCCATCTTGAAGGCCTGTGGGTTTGCGTGACCGAAGGTAGCTTGTTGGCTGTTGTTTATACTGTCTTCTACACACTGCTTGGTGCTACACTGCTACCTATGGCGTGCTCACGGTCTTTTGATGTGACGATGTGCTGGTACTGATCAATGATGGTGCCGGATGAAGTTGCAATGATAATGTAGTGCGTCGTTTCATAAAATCGTGTATAGTTCAGATGCTCGAGTCAAGAAAAGTGAACTCTTATCCCGATCTCGGTGGTGATATCAGAGTTGATACAACTTGATAGAGGACGACGCGGAGTATCACGCACACAGCAGTGTCACAGATAACGACTGTTCAATGTACAAGTCCCGATCGGGAAAGAGTAAGCGACCGTCTAAGGGGCCCCCCGTCGCCGGCGGCGCTGAACCGTTAGTACTTTCCCCGGGCCGGTACTAAGGTTCCAGTGCCACGGCCCACAAGCGAGCCACAAATGCTATGTTTTAAGTACTTAGTAGTCACTCTGGAGTGTTTGCTTCATCAATCATGCGCTACTTTGCTGCGCATACCAGTAAATGAGAAATTGGAGGATGTAATGATAAAAGTGGGCGGGTATGGCGTGCTCTGCGCTTCACTTTGCGAATCCAGCAGCTGGTCTCATTCTTCCCTTCATGAGTAAGTCTTGTATTGTTCGCAAAATCGTTGCGACCTAAAATCTACAGCTCGCGTGAATGAACGAAAGAGTTAATTTGCATCTAAATGGATGGGGCGATCTTTCTCCAGGACTTGAGTCGTGAACGTCAACCGATATGTTAGGGAGTATGAGGCTGCTTCACTATCCATCCTCATTTTCTCGATATTCAGCCCACGTCTGATTGTAGATGTATCCTGGGCAGTGGGCGTGGCCACTGTGACGGCAATTGCGGTCTGGGGAACGAGATATTGCCCCGTCCGCCCGGGATAGACTCTCCCACAAAAAGATGTATTTCTGCAATATTAGTAAATTACTACTGTAAGTATCCAGCTGCGAAGATAGGTCCGGGCTACAGCGAAGAGCTCAGCCTAAACTTCGATGGTTCCCTTTACTGATGCTGTTTTGATCACCGCAACTCCACAAAGTAGCTGAGACACGCTTCATAAGCGCTTCCTCCGCTGCCCGCATAAGACTTCAACTGTTGGGAAGAGGGAATATCATAGCAGGAAGTCCATCAACACGTGGAACAATATTGCGGGCACCTACAGAATCACATTGAATTTCTTTGTTGCCATTTAGCCTCACTTCCGTACTTCCGTCATACGATGATGACCTCAGTCTTTGTCCCACAACCTGGAAACTCTGACCCGGTTGCGCACACTTGCAATCTGAGCCGACCACCGTAGGCTTCACCCAGTGCATCGCATTTAGCGTATGAACCAGTCAATCTTTCCGCGTAATTTTCGGTCCCCAGGTTTATGTTCATAATATTCATGATGAAACAGCCTCACATACATCCAGAAGCTCGAAACCGCTGGATACGGTGTACCCAGTGTGATCGGATGGAAAGCTAGAGTACTGAGAGCCCTTGGACACAACTCCTTCAAGAATATCCAGCACTTGATAATTACTGAAGGTGTTCTAAATATCTTGTTACAGCTACGCAAACAGGGAGTGAAAACAAAACCAACAGAATACATTATATGTATTTCAAGGTGCTAGTGACGCTCATACATCCAAGCAGCGAGCCAGATCTGTTGCTACCTAGGTATGTTCGACCCACAAGATGAGTGTAAAACGCGGAAGTCCTTCAATTAGTGAACAGACTCGTACGTTAATACCCCACTCGGCTGAAGCTGTAGCTCAGCTCCTCTATTTTTTCAGCCCCGAGTGAGCAGAACTGAGAGCATTGAAGTGCTTCCCAAAAATGGCTCACGCAAGACCGCAGCTTCCACAGTTGGAACTTGTCCCACCAAGTCAGTTCACAAAATTGAAATACATCAAATATCATCGTCAGTAGCCTCAACCAAATTCCCGAGGTCCCCAATCCGGTGAAACCTCGTCGTCGGACATCCTCCGCACCAACTCCATGGCAAAAGGTGGTCCAACTTTTCCCCGCCAAAACAAAGAAACAGGCTCGGAGAGACCGACAGAACGGAGAGAGAATACAGATGCGGAAATCAACTTTGACAGACTCGGATCGACAGGGGACAGCTCATGACTCGTTAGGTAACGAGTGGTGTGAATTCTTTGTTCTTTTTCCTCCGAGCTACAAAGAATCACACTACCAGCTCCCTCCGTGGCATCCCGTCCCGCCCACACGCACACCCAGACCCGGCACTCGCTGGCATGCGGCTCCATCCGCAGCCTCGCGGGAGAGGCTTGAAAATCTACGGAACAGCACCGCCTGGCCCTAGCTCCACCGCACACAGTGCCACCTCTGAGCTGAGGACGTTGATGGCGTCATGAGCTTGAGTATTGTCTCACTGTCAAACAGTGAGTGTGATCATATCCGATGACCGAAAGCTGCATCTCGTTCTCATGGACTTCATACCTCAACAACAGCAAAGACAGGATATCGTGGGTTGGTTTGGACAGAATGATCGACATAGATGTGTCCAGGCGCGCGGATCTGCGTAGGCCAGTCCAGACAGAAGGATCTACAAGACCGACTTCCTGAATGGTCTGACGATTGACAGTATACACAGTGACGAGCTTTCCTTTGGCAGCTCCTGCGACAAAGAACAGCCACCGGAGTCCAAGACGTATTGGAAGACTTTCCGCCGTATAGAAGTTTCCATACAAGACGCAACACGCCCCGCCTCCCCAGAACGGCGCAGTGTGAAAGAGAAAACGCGGACCCAAGGCCATGGGCTGCCAGTAGTAGCACCGTGCCGGGAGAGCTGCCAAGTTTCCGACGACCAGCAGGACGCGGTCCATGCCGCCCAGTGCCTGATGATCGGGAGGCTGTGTGTTGGATCAGATCGCGGCCGAAGGACAGTGACGAGTTGCCCATTTCGATTCTGGAAAACTGCTGTTTACGGTAAGGATATGCATAATATTCCGCTGGTGCTCCGCCTCGTCATGGCTGAAGACCAGCCGTGAATGAAGACCGCGGGTAAAGATGCCCGGAATTGTGTATTTGGGCGTCGATCTTTACTTAAGCTCGTAGCCTGTCAAAGATTGTGGTAGCAGAGGAGTAATTTCTTGTATACTGTTGTTGAGTATAAAATGTGCCCATTCCATTCGTCCAAGAGCCACACAAAATAGAGACAGCATCAACACTACAGCTTTAGACATCTTCTAGGACACCCCAAGGAGACTCAGTAACCAGATAATAACTCATATCGTATATCAACCCACGTTAAATCCTGCCTCTTCATCATGTCTGCCACATGCTTTGAACAAAACGTTCAGTCTTCTTCCATCTTCGCCGCAAAGACATCTGATGCTCTGGACATGGCGTCCAAAAGAAATTCCGGCATCTTCCTCCCCTCACCACCACCAGAGGAGCAAATTCACTTCGCAGACGAGGAAACCATCTCAGATCTCAAGCCCGTCGATCCTACTGCACCCCCACTGGTAGCAGTCATCGGCGTTGGCTACGTCGGCACACATCTCGTCGAGACCTTCTCCCAAAAGTTCGACGTCCTAGGCTTCGAGGTATCCGAGAAGCGTGTAGCACAACTCGAGCCAGACTTCGCAGCTAACGAGCGCGTCCGCCTCACAACCAACGCCGCTGACCTCGCTGAGGCCACACATTACCTCATCTCAGTCCCTACTCTTCTGCTTCCCAACAAGGCCATCGACACCTCCTACCTCCGCAACGCCATCCACACAATCTCTTGCTATGCTCGCCCCGGGGCCACTATTGTCATCGAAAGCTCAGTAGCTGTTGGCATGACCCGAGTACTGGTCGGGCCGTTAGCAAAGGAGAAGGGCTGCTTCGCCGGCATGTCTCCTGAGGTAAGCCATCCCGCACTCATCCTAAGCAACCAGAACTCGACTAACATTATCACAGCGCGTCGACCCCGGCCGCACCGAGCCCCCCTGCTCCGCCATCCCCAAAATCGTCTCCGGCCTCGAAGACATCGCGCCGGGCTCCACCGCCAGCATTCAGAAGCTCTACGCGGCCGTCTTCGACCGCGTCGTCCCCGTCTCCAAGCCCGAGGTCGCCGAGATGACCAAGCTCTACGAGAACTGCCAGCGCATGATGTGCATCGCCTACGCCAACGAGATGGCTGACGCCTGCCTCCCGCACGGCATCGACCCCTACGAGGTCTGCGCCGCCGCCGCCACCAAGCCCTTCGGCTACATGCCCTTCTACCCCAGCGCCGGCGTCGGCGGGCACTGCATCCCCGTCAACCCGTACTACCTGCTGTCCAACTGCGACTTCCCGCTGCTCAAGGCCGCGACCGAGAAGATGTGGGATCGGCCTGCGGAGCTGGCGCGCCGCACCGGCGAGTCCTTTGAGGCCGCGGCGCGGTCCTTGGACGAGATCGCGCGGCTTGCGCTCGACGACAACAACAAGACACATGCAACAAGCGACAGGCCGGCGCTGGTCACACGGCGCGCGAAGAGCGAGTCGTTCGCGGGGCTGCCCAGTGTTCTTGTGGTCGGCATTGGGTTCAAGCGCGGGCAGGCGACGCTGAGCAACTCGCCCGGCCTGGAACTGGCGAAGAAGCTGCCCGAGTCGTCAAAGGTCAATGTCCACTTTGCCGACCCGCTTGTTGGCCAGAGTGCTCTGCCTGCGGTGCCCAAACTCGGGGAGCAAGAGTGGACTTATGACAGACTTAGGCACTTTGACTCTATCATCGTTGCTGTGAAGCAGGTGGGACTTGACTTTGACATCTTGGACCAGCTGAAGGGGGAGACGAGGATCCAGTACTGGTGCACTTGAGCTTCTGGACAACGGGTTGGGAGTTGGAGGATGCGCGGACAGCACGGGATTTAATTGCAGAACAGGTGGCACATTTCTTTTTTTCTACTAGCTCTTAGTTATGAACCTCAGCGACATGGTTTAGCTAGGAGTTCGGGGTTATCTGGTGCATTGCTTCATGTATGGTTTGTGAATTTACCATTAAATAGCCGTTTCAGTTTTAGATAGTAATCAATATCTTCAACTCACTCGAAAATTCAATTAGCTTCCTGAAGCTCAGAATGTGACCTCTGCGAATTTATAAGTGTGCACCTGGGCCCAAACGCACCTGTTGACTGCTACGCACACTTGAATCTTTCATCAAGCAGTGGCCTTCACTCCTTCATTCTCACTCTGCTGCTTTGGCAAAGAATAGGAAAGGCCCTCGGAAGCCAGGGCCGCAGGGGACATGACAAAGGACTGGCTCGACTACCTTACATACTTATACTTAGGTAGAACGCCAGAACAGCCCCTCTCCCCCTAGGATACTTGCACGGTACACCCATCGAGTATGTACATTCACCAGACCAGTCTCTTGCTCGCCCTCACTCAGAGTCACACACACGACAGGGACGTAACTGACACACACATGTCGTCGATTTAGAGTCACGCTTACAACAACTTAGGATGATCGTGACTGACAGAAGTACCTTGCAGTGGCACAAGTCCCCGACCGGGCCGAGCCCCACGACGTGTATGACGGGCCGACGGTACCTAGGTGCCTACCTGCTAGGAGTACCTAGGTAGGTACCTAGGTAGTTGCTGCAGCTAGGGAGCACCCCTACTAGCGGTGGGCCACTTTCAGCTTCTGCCGGCCGTGCATGATGCAAGGGCTCGATTCAAGGATTCCAGCTTGCAAGCCCTGCGCCCCATTTTTACATGTGCTCGTGCGTAAGACGCCTCGTGTCACTTCAAAGTTCCAGACTTGTACCAGGACGCGTTCAGTAAACACTTCTCCATCTTGCCTTCACTCTCGACTTGTTACTATCACATCTCACTCGCTTCTTATTGGTGAGAATAGCAGAGAGCAGACCTTCGGTCTTTGAGAGTGACAAATAATACCTCACTTTATTATACGTCACCAGGCTCTTTGTGTCCACCGCCGCCCCACCGGTCCCTCCGTCCCAAATCCGGTGCTCCCTCATTCATTCGTCTCCGTGCAACGCCGGCTTGGTACACCCACCCGACAGGCAAGATGGCAATCAAAAAGGGCGACGACGTCGTCATCGACATGCCAAACCGCGACTATGAGCTGGAAGGCCTCAATCGCAAAGGCTCTCCGTCCTTGACCGGACCGCCGCCTGCTGTCAGCAACCACCTCGAGCTACCGGTCGCGCCGCTGTCCCAGATCGCGAACAATCCGGCGGCATCGATCCTGGGATATTGTTTGGCGTCGATCAGCATGACAGTCGTCAACAAATATGTGGTGTCTGGTAGCGATTGGAACCTTATGTTCCTGTACCTCGCTATCCAGGTCAGTACCGCATGCGCTGCTGCAGCAGTGCAGCCCCGGAGCTGAGCTCCTGACTGGAATGCTAACCAGGAGGACAGTCGATTGTTTGCATCGTTGCAGTCTTGATCTGCAAGCAGCTGAAATTTCTCTCACTCGAGATGTTCAACGCCGAGAATGCGAAGTCATGTGAGTCTGCCGGTGTGAAAGCTGGGAAGCCGCTTGCACGATGGACCAGCTTGGAGCTTAGACGCTAACGAGTCACAGGGTTCCCCATCGCTGTGCTCCTGGTAGCTCAGATCTACACCGGCGGAAAGGCACTGCAGTTCCTCTCCGTACCAGTGTTCACCATCTTCAAAAATCTCACCATCATCGTCATCGCTTATGGCGAGGTTCTCATATCCGGCGGCCGCGTCTCCCCTCTGGTCCTTCTCTCGTTCGGCTTAATGGTCTTCAGCTCCATGGTGGCCGCCTGGGCCGACGTAAACGCTACCACCAGCTCAGCCAGCCACCCTAAAGAGACGGATGCTGCACTCAAAACCCTTAACACTGGGTATGCATGGATGCTGGCGAACGTCTTCTGTGCCGCCGCGTATGTGCTGGGCAAGGGGAGGCTGATGAAGAAGCTGCAGACTAGAGACTGGGATGGTGAGAACCCCATGACATCCGTCTATGAGCTGCACGAGATACTGACAGAACCATCCTAGC
Source organism: Ophiognomonia clavigignenti-juglandacearum (assembly GCA_003671545.1). Classification (NCBI taxonomy): domain Eukaryota; kingdom Fungi; phylum Ascomycota; class Sordariomycetes; order Diaporthales; family Gnomoniaceae; genus Ophiognomonia; species Ophiognomonia clavigignenti-juglandacearum. Next base: position 139,064 of record PYFS01004172.1, on the reverse strand, counting down.
CACATTCTACAGCAACCTGCTGAGCATCCCCGTTTTGGTCCTCGGCTCCATCCTAACAGAAGACTGGTCCGCCGCCAATTTCGCCCGCAACTTCCCAGAGGACACTCGTCGCAGCCTCATAATCGGCATGATCTACTCCGGCGCTGGCGCCATCTTCATCTCCTACGCTTCGACATGGTGCCAGCGCGTGACCTCGTCGACGACCTACTCGATGGTCGGAGCCCTGAACAAGCTCCCGATCGCCATCAGCGGCTTTGTCTTCTTCGATGCGCCCATTACGTTTGGCAGCATCTCGGCAATCTTGATCGCTTTCGTCAGCGGTATTGTGTATGCGTGGGCCAAGATTCGGGAAAAGCAAAGGGCGATGATGACGATTCAGACTAAGCGGTAAGGTGGGTTTCTAATGTGGGATTCGGTTGAAAGGGAGTTACAAAGACAGGCTTCATAACACAGGACTCTACTCACACGATGGCGCCGCTCTGATCAAGTCTTCCGCCTGCGGGCTTGCGACAAGATTGAAGTGCGGATTGTACACCGTGAGTGCAGCTATGTGTATCGGTGTTGAGCACTTTACAACGGTACGGTGAGATAGTCAAGCAAGAGGTGGAAATGGTCCATCCTCGCCCAGGTGATTTTAGGTGGCAGCTTCTCATACCATACGCGTGAACAGTTACCGTGCGCGCAGCAGTCTAGCTTCCGACTCTCTCAAGCTCATCATTCTTCCAACTCACAGACATCAGTCCTCGAACGGAACCCTCAAGGATGCGGCGCATCAGCTGCTATGGCCACTTTGCCCACAAGAACAGGATCAACGACATCCTTGTCGTGACCAGAACCAGAATCATCACTACTCTCATCCTTTCCCAATGCCACAGCATGGACCAGTGGTCTCTCCGGTACCAAATATACCAGGCGAGATGTAGCCGGGATTGTAATGCTGAACATGGCGAAAGCAATGGCAAGGTTAACCATGGGCGACACATGGCTGGCACCGATGCCGTATGCGATGCAGTAGCCGAGGGATTCGAACGATCGAATTAGGCCTACTGCCAAGGAGAGAGTCTCGAGATCGTCGAAGAAGACTCCAATCAGCCAGTAGGTGAACATGTAATGCGACTCGTTGAAGAACCTGATGCATGATGGGTTAGTCATTCGTCGGGCACGAAGAGTGATCTCTCCGGCGCTGCTGCCGTTTCGAGGATTCCGAACTAACCTGAACAACATCATCGACGCGAATCCACGACCGAAGCCAGGAGAAGCCCAGTCGAGAGTCGGCAGCGTATCTTCATACAGCTTCTCGTTCGAGGTCTGCCATCCTAGCAGGCCGAGCATGCAGATGGCGAAGAAGAACCAAGTGATCTTCGCGATCTTGGGCCGGGACAGACTCTTGCGGTCGAAGAACCATCCCCAGAAGATATTGGCAGAGGTGGCAATCAGGCCCGAGCACAGGGAAGCCAGTGTTCTGGAGCGGACGGAGAAGCTGCTCGTAGGGTCAGTCTTGCCTGCTCCAGGTTTGCACTAGCTCCACGTTGACGGCACTTACTAATTTGTCAAGTAGATACCCAGATATACGCTGTTCCACTGAAAGCCAATCAGGATCGGGATGAGCAGATATATCTCCCGTCTCTTTACCAACGCCAACAGCTTGCGAAATTCCAGCCCCATGCTCGTGCCACTCGTCGGGTTGGGGATGCCTTCGCCATTGGGGCGAATGACCTTGTTGGGGGGCGAGACCAGCAACGCGAGTGGCAAGCCAAGGCACTGCAATGCGATGAGGATGTAGTAGGTCGTGTACGAGATCTTGCCCCGATTACTATTCTTTACGTTGTATCCGAGTTGGATGGAGGAGCCGATGAGCTGGCCGAGTTCACGGAGCCCAAGCCAGATTCCAGCTGGAATCGGTTAGCATAAGTACTCCAGCCTTTCCTGAACCACGGATCGGGACTCACTGAACTTTCCGCGTTCCCCTACACCAGCGTAACCCAGAGCAATAGCAGCTTCAGAGCTCCAGAGGGCAGCAGCAGCCACCCCGCAAGTCGCACCGCCGAAGATGACGAACCACTCAACTCCGTAGCGGTTATTGACGTATAGAGAGGCCGAGTAGGGCGCATAGCCCAGGGTTCCCAGCACCAGAATCCACTTGACGCCGATTTTGTTGGCCGCGGCGCCAAATGTGAGGCAGAGAAACACCATCAAGCTACGCTCGGTTGATATTAGAGCACGATCACAGGCAGAGTTTCGTGCCGGGGGGAGGGGGGGCACATACCCATATGTGAGAGCGTTTGCTGCATTCACCAGGTAGGGCTTCTGCTGTCCTCCTGCTCCAACACCTGTAGTACTTGTGTGATTAGTGGATGTTTGGTTGCAGAATTTGCGATGATCTCTTTCTCGGCATCACATACTGTTCAGGGCATTCCAGATCCCGGGCTGTGTGAACGATATCAAGCCCACAAGAATCACATTGAAAAGAGGGCTCCGGTACCATCTCGTGAACTTGCTGAGCGGTTTGCTCTGGCTCGCGGCAGTTGTCGACATATTCCACGATCGAGCTGTGCGCGCACTCGTAGCCTAAGTAGGTAGAGCCAGAAGTGGATATGAACGCGACGACGAAGGGACTCCGTGCAGTTTTTATTGAATCTGGCAAGGGCCGATCTGTGGAACTTTCAGTTATCGCGAGGGATAAACGAGACTCCATTTCTAGTGCTGCAGCATTAGCAATTTGGCCGAGAATCCACAGTCAACCGATGGCGCAAGAATATCCCGGAAGCACGTCTCGGTGTCCGGGCCGGGCCGGTCTTTGCCCCGGGACTCGGCCGGGCTCCACTCCGGAGCGACTATCCGAGCGTCCTTGGCGATGAGCCCACGACGCCAAAATTCATCATACGAAGCTCTGTGTTTCTGAGTATAGATATGTCAGGTTCCTTCAAGCTAAAAGTCGATTTGGAGACTCTCAGAGCCGGCCCCTCAGGGGCCAGGCATTTTCCGTGATGCAATGTATTACTCAGTACTACTCGTAAGGTTTGCAGCCCTACAGACCTGAAGAGAAATAGACAGTCTCTGATGCTAGCTACAAGCAGAAGCACGGATGCGACTAGAACACCTATGTAAAATAGGTCTGTCACTTTATGTCGTCTGCGGACTTCTAGCCCGTCTCCTGTGTGAGCCTTGGCTAGAAATTGGCGTTTTATGGGATGCTGGGGCGCTCCTGTCCGGAGTTCCGAGTCTGCTCCCTCAGTTCGGTTTTTCAAGCGCTGCCTGTGTGCGCAGCACCGATTCTTTTACTATAGGCCCTAATGGACAATTTTTTCATATGAGCGTACAATGGATATATATATATAACTAGGTACTCAGATGGTCATGGGACAATGTGATTTTTGAAAGCTTATGAGCCACCTGGCAGATCACCTTTCTGCTATATTGGATTTCGTCGATGTTCGGTAGGCCGTCATCTATGTTATCCGTCTTCGCTCAAACCTGTCTCCGGGATACTGACTAACGAAACAACAAATTGCAGTCTATATCAACGGACTAGGTCAGTTTTGACGATCCCAAGACGTACCATCCTTTGTCGATGACCAGTGGCTGCTTGCCTGTAAAGCAGGACAACATCTGTGGGACATCAGCGGGGAAGAATTTCGAAGATTTCAAATAGTACGTTTACCTTCAAGGAGTCTGGGTCCATCAGCAGAGTAATCTCAAAGCTATTCTCACGGCCCATAGCTCACCGATCAAAGTCTTCATTCGTGAGCTCGATCAATTACAGCTGGACCTCCTTCACCATCAAAGCGGCCTTGCTCCTCCTTTCGGCACGCGCCTTCGCCCAATTCCGCAAAATCGGCATATTCATCTGATAGCCATCCTAGCGCTGTTCTGCATCGCCATTACCGTGGTGAAGATCTGCCTTTGCATCCCAATTCCTGCAATTTGGGATGGGCTAGTGGCGTATCCCGATGCAGAGTGTATCGACCGCAAGGCAAGCTTCATTGCTGATACAGCTTTTGCGGCGATCGCGGACTTGGTCATTTTTGTTCCGCCTATTATACCGACGTGGTCTTTGTCATTTCCTTGTGAGTGCTTCCCTATAATACTGATATCGTTGTATATGCACACTGGCAGGTTAGATGCTCGGGTGGTGCTTGACACAGCCCGGAAACACTGCACTTTGGACGATGGAGTGGGCTTCTTGAAAGACAGACAGGACAACACGTGATGGAACTCATGTAACAAGCGCATCAAGAGAGCCTCCAACTAACAAATTTTCCAGTGGCCAAAAAGATCCGGATCATGTTCATGGTCGGGGCAGGAGGCCTGGCCACAGTCACAAATTTCGTCCGGCTGTGGCTACTATTGAACCCGGACAGCTACGCGGACGTGACGTACAACTTCGGCAAAATCAATCTCCTGGGGTGAGTGCCTTCTTTGCAGAAACACACCTGGGCATGGGTAAAGTTGTAGTTTCAAGTTCCCGGCCTGCCCAGGGGCTTATGCTGACAATACATAGGCTGTCAGAAATATGCATTGGTCTCATATGCACCGTGAGTACCTGGGGAACCCCCTCACTGCCTTCAATTCCTACATTTTCCGCGAAGCCGTCTGACAAGTATTTGCAAAAGAGTCTTTCAGCATTGCACATCCCTCTTCCGCAAGTGCAAGCCGGCAGCATCTCCCTTCAGGCAGTACGTCTTTGCTTCTATGCTCCGAAATTCCAGGAGAGCAAGGATTATTCTAGTGACGGCATCCATGGAGACGTCGGCGTCGACTGAGGTGGTCATGCCCAGGTGAATACCAGCCAGCCTCGCGGTGAAGATGCCAGTAGTGGAAACGAGCCCGACTTGCCTCCTGGCGCCCTCGTAGGGACGCGCAAAATTTCTTGGACCGAGAAGGGAGCGAAGTGTACCGGAATTTGTTCTCTTCCATGAAGTCCGCCTAAGCATTGCACTGAGAACATAGAAATTGTTGTTAGGGCTTAGGGTACCGGTACAGATAAAACGTATACGTAGTCAAAAAACACTGGTGGAGTGAGTGAATTGTCTAGGTCTAAGTGGGAAGACTAAAACAGGTAGCCAGCTATTTAAGGTGGGAAACGGTTCCACAAATCCCAAGTCAGCCAGCCGAGGAAATAGTGACTCGTACGTCTGAAGCCCTCGTCACTATTATCGGGCTGGTCCAGCAGAAATGGCGTATGTACTAGACGGAATGCGGCACAGATAAGATGTTGCACTGGTAGCCACAGTTGTGACATTGGTGCATGGTCACAAAAAACGGTTAACACTGCCAGGGTTCGAGCACAACACGCCTCCATGTCCTATCGTGCGATTGGTGTCACATAGAGATTAATTCGGTTTCCGTCAACGAATGCAAGTGTGCTTTCAAGGCTCATTATGTTTCCACATGCAGAACCTATCCCATCCACGGCTTTCATCGTCGGGATATCTAGATCACAGGCAGCTGATCCCACGCCATTTTGCAGTGAGGAATTGGTAGTAGTGGACCTGAGCAACTACCTAGGTACCTGAGTACTTACCTGGCATGCTTCCGCAAAGATCTCACGTCCATGCTTATTAATTCTCTTTCTCGGACGGCGTCGATATTTTCAACGGAGAGGACACGACATCATTGTGCAGCTGAGTACCCAAAACATCTGATAAGTACCTAGGTAGGTGAGCAAGTCGCCACATACCCCTCCAGGGCTGCTCTTCGCGGATACCTATGTATGCATCACGAACAAAAGCGCCTCTAAATTGTATGTGTGAAGTCTCTGGAGCTGTATGCAAGCAGTCACGGCTCTATGCACAACAGTTTCCCTTGGATAGAGTTAACAGGTCAACCACTTTAGGCATCCCAGCCCTCCCCCAACCTATCTCCTGCCCACACCAAGCGTACCCGAACTGTGTATCAGCTAGGGGCTAAATGATATTTACATTGCATGGTTCTGATTACCAAGTACAACATGCATTCGAAATCTCACTGTCTTCTGAATCTGCTATGGGCGAGATGCGGACGACCCACTTACACTTAGTCGATGGACTCCGCCCCGTTTATGCAAGATGGTGTAGGCATGGCAGGAGCTGCCGGCACCGGACGAATCACATGGACTGCAGTCTGACGGGTTTTTTATTTTATTTTCTTTGCCAGAGAGACTTATTCCTCCTTCAACAACAACTTTAGTCAGTTCTGCTGGTGGGACCATTTCTCTGCTGTCTAATTCGAAAGCAGACGTTGCGGTCGACTCGCCTTCTGATGCAGGTAGCTCTGTCGCAATACCCAACTCTGGCAAGACTTCCTTCACTCGTGAGGGTAACGGATCCTCAAGGTCGTTCCTCATGCACAAGCATAGCTTAACAAATCCGGTGCCAATCTCCGGGGAATCAGCCAAGGTTGCGCTGCTGGACGCATGTACTACATGTATCAACCACGCGAACTATCTCCGTATCATATCTATAGCTACACTTCCAATTTCGGCCGGGAACCTATCACTCTGCACTAGGGACCTATCAGTGCTGTTCGCTGTTCATATTCTCTCTACTAAGACTTTCAGATTCCCCATTGTCCAAGCCATTGATCGATAAGCCCCTTGTCTATTTGTTTCATCCCTCTCATGGTTTTGCTAGTACCGACTGCCTCCGATGTATCAAACCTGGGCTGCAGCATGATTCCGCGCGAAGCTGTCTCAGCCAGATGCTGGAAGAAGGGAATGATCTTGTTAGAAGATGTGGCCATATCTGTGCCCATATCGGCTTGCACAAGAGTGTCAACCCACTCGGACAGATGACTTTGCCGGCATGAGCCCCCATTCGTATTGAGTCGTCGCTGGAGAGCCATCGCGAAGGTTGACCACTCCGACAAGGTTGGATTGACGACATTGAATATTTGAAGCTTTTGCGGGGCCTGGTTGCCATTTGCTTGCTTTTTCTTCTCGTCACACCACTCAGCAGTAGCTAGCTCGACGATAGCACGAGCGGCTAGATCAACGGGCACCCAATCTATCGGTGGTATATCGTCAGGCACCAAGCGCAATTCTTTGGAGATAATGGCTAGCGACGGAATCCACTCGTCCGTGGACCATTCGCCGCCTCCCGCGTATATGTTGGTGGGGCCCGCGACCTGACCAAGGCGCAGAATTGTGACAGGTATATTGGACTCGGCACTTGCTCTGGACAGAATTCGTTCAGCCACGTGTTTCGACTGACCATATCCGAGAGGAGACGCAACGTCGTATGATTCCAAGGGTGTTTCGGTGACCGGGAATGGAAACACGGAAGTCCATTCTTGGACTGACGATATGGAGGACACGAAAACCACACGCAGGCCCCTGAGGCTGCTTGAAGACATATCGACAATCTCTCGGAGGCTGCGCAGATAAGTATTCTTATACGAATCAAGTGTCCAACTGAAATCCACGCGCCAGGCATTGTGAACGATGACCTGTGCCTCGCTCAGTATTGTATGACGGTGTTCCTGCGAGAGCCCAAGTTGAGGTTTCCCAAGATCAATAGGCATGAAGGTCAAGCGCTTTTCGTCGACATCGCATGGCATATTTCGGGATTGGAAAATCGCACGCAGTCGTTCTCGCCCGTCAACACCCCGATTCAGGCAATATATTTTGCCCACCACTGGGTTGTCCATGAGCTCTCTGAGTAGATTAGGGCCTAGCGAGCCCCGGGGACCTACCAGCGCAACGTTGATCCGCTGGTCCTCGACAGTCACCAGATCTCGCCAAGCGGGCCATTCACGAGGCGTTGGCAAAATTTGCGTAAATTGGTCCAAGGCTCGTTCCATCTCTCGCGTATCTCTTCCAATGGTCTGATCAGGGGTCTCACGGTCTGTGATCACCTGAAAGATAGCATGTGCGAGTTTCTCGACAGTCGGATTGGTGTAGATCAAGCGGAGTGAAGCTGCTGTCTTGCTGACGTTCCGAAGCCCCTTCTGGAAAGCTAGGTCTTTCTGAAGACTTCTACTCAGTGCGGCCGCACCGAGGGAGTCTAAACCCTTCACAAAAATGTTGTCGTTGTCTGCGAACGAGTCTTCATTGAGGTGAGCCCTCACATGCTTGCGGACAAACTGCTTCAGCCCGGGCATGATGAAGCCGGCTAGAATGCCCTCGGTGTTTGCGTCACATGATGACGAGTCGTCCGAATGGTCTTTAAAATAGGCTACGTCAATCTCCGCGGCATACGCTTGTGTTGTGAGTCGCCGGACTACCGTTCCTTTGGGCGCGCGTATGAACGGCTTCTCAGGATTAGCTATCAGCACTCTCGAGCGCCTAATTTTGGCGTATGCTGGCGCGATACTGTTTCCCTCTTCCACAGCGTGCCAAATTCGGTCAATGAAGATTCCAGGATTGTCGCCTTGCGCGAAAGAGCCAAGCTTCGGCTCCACGATCAACAACGGTTCCGGTTTTCCTTGGCCAGCAATGAGGGCCGCTGAGATCAGGGGATGGCCTTGTATCAGTGTTTCCATCTCTAGTGGACGCAGTTTGAAGCTGCTTGATAGGACGATGAGGTCGTCCACCCGACTATGGAACCGCCAGAGCCCGGTCTTTGTAGGATGAGGAATGAACAGATCTCGCGTCCGCCACTCCTTGATGGCCGGAAAATTGTGCCACAGGGATCGATGCGCAGCATGTTTCTTGTCTTGGTGCAGGACCATCTCGAAGGTCCCGTCGTCGTTTGGTTGCATATCGGCCTCCTCGAATGGATTGAGCTCCATGTATGACCATTCGCCTGGTTGTGGAACAAGCAATTGCACCTGGCCGACTTCGACTGAACCATACATCTGACAGACATTGGTCACTTCGCTCAATTTGTTGCCGGTGGCTGTCGATAGCGGACCACCTCCATATAGAACAAAGTCAAGGTTTTTTGCCTGTTCAGAGGCCGCTGGTTCTGCACACCATTGTTCTATGATGAAGGGTGGCACATAAAGAGCACGTGCTCTCTGCTGGCGCAGGATTTCAGAAAGAAGGTAGCCACTGGGAGGCAGGTCGGCGGGGCCAAAGATAACGGATGCGCTGCTGGAGAAAATGGGCAGATCGATGTAGGCATGCACACCAGCTAGCTATATTCGGAACATGTTCAGCACGGAAAAAAATTCCTCTCGTCAATGAGGTAGTTCTCTGACTCACATGGTACGGTGGGAAACAAGAATAGAACTTGCCATTCTGCGGGAAATTGAACTGAGCCGCGTTCTGAGGAGAACGTCCGTCCGGAACTGGCATGTTCCTGTCGTTGTCGGTACAGGAGAATGTTCCATGTGTCATAGTGATAAGCTTCGGATCGCCTGATATGTTGTGGGTTAGTCCACGGGTTGGCAGATCGATATGCAAGGAGACACGAGTTACCTGTTGATCCTGAAGAATGCAGAATGAGACATGGCTCATTCTTCGCATCCTCAAAGCTTTTTTCGTAAGGGTATAGCTTCTCATCCTCAGGTGTCCCGAGCAGCTCGTTCAGAGACGGAACTTGTTGAAATACAACTCCCTGGAGCCTAGAATTTTGTTTGAGCCCTCCAATTGCAGACTGGATATCCTGCGCGAAGAAGACCGCCCGACACTCCGACCTCAACAGCATGCTCTCATTTTGTGGGAGCTGATTCTTTAAGGAAAGGAACAGCATCTGTAGGAGGATCGTCAGCTTCAACGGAGCCAAGTGCTAGTTTTCAAGCTATTCCCGTACCTTGTGCCCACACTTCACGGCAGCCAAAAACATGGCTGCGTATCGGACGTCGGCCGGGCCGACATATGCCACAGTGTCGTGGTCGCCATGACCTAGGACAGTGTCCATCCACCAAGAGAGACGATTTACCACAGCCGCCAATTTGGCCATGGTGATGTCATGAAACCCATGTGATAGGTTGGTGGACGACTCCGGAATAGAGGCGTAGACTTTGGCCGGGTCGGTTCGCGCGTAGAAGTCCACGACTTGAGGCAACAGTCTTCGACCGAAATTCATGACTGGGTGGCTCGTGGAGAGACAGGAGTTGCGACTAGCACTGTGTCATGGGACGAAACAGGCAGGTTCTTTGTGGGAACCACCTGCTTGCTCAAGTGGGTGAGAACGCGCCGGACCTGATGAGCGCCACAAGGCAATCGACTCCCAAGACCACTTATTTCACGTTTTTATACGTGCTTTATCATTAGAAACGGGGAACTTTGGAAAGCTCCACCATTGGAAGGCTGTTGCAGACACGATGTACTATGTGTGCGTAGTACTACCACCACAAACAAAGGTTGTAAAGTGAACACGCCGTACTGACCAGTCGATGGAGATGAAATCGACACCCTGGTGCTTGGCAAACACTGAGTATAGTATGGGAGGGAGCTTCCACACCGGGGTTGATGTTACCGAGTGTGTCGAACTCGGGGCGGGTTACTATTTGGAATCACTCTGGTGCCCAGCCCGTGCGTATGATTAATCTTTGATAGACGCGGCGCTTCTTCGACCAACATGCAAAGCAGTCGTCTCATTTACGGGATAGGCTTCGGCAAGTACATACGCCAGCGAGAAAGCACAAGTTGCTTCTGGGTGCCTATTTCTGGTGTTGTGCCTGGTCTGCCCGACCCCCACTTCCTCCTTGACTACTAAGGTAGGTACTTCCAGGGCCTACCCACTGAGTTTTTTTAATTTTGATTTTTTTAAGTTTTCTTACACAAGCATGTGCCCAGTGCCGTCCACTCCTGGCATGGTGCATCGACACGTTGTACGTTGTAAGTGGTACTGTATATAGCAGGTAGCAATGGCCTCCTGGCTAGATTGCATTTTGACCAGGCGCCCCCAGACCCGGGAGGGATCAAATTTGGTAACATCTGCCAAGTTTGTACGTTGCAAGCTCCATTTCTAAGCGCCGCAAATCCTTGCTATGGTAGCAGCAAAATTGCCGCGCAGGCCTTTAACGTTGCAAGCTGCGGCGCAGCCTTGTGCTAGAGCTCAGCGTTCGGGAGGAGAACAATACCGCTCACACAAAATCAGGTGGCGCCAAGGACAAAGGGTCTGTCAATGTCACGGTGTCGGTCTCTACTTATTAGTTCGAGGCTTTCCAAGGTCATGGTTCCCAATCAGGAAATTCAGCATCGTGTGTATTGTACTGTACTCCATAGTACTAGTGGTGATGGGCATTGTTGATAGGTATGCTGGCCGGGTCGGTTGCGAGGCAGATATCTTGTTTCCGATGGGCTAACATCAAGGTCTGTACACAGCGTCGCAAGACTGGAGCATGATGTTCCTTCCAAACATCCCTAAGTTTTGAAGAGGTACAGAAGCTGAAAGAATAGGCTTATCAAGATGGCGGTTGGAAGAGTCAAGCCCCGTGGCGATTAATCTAAACATTTAGAGCTCATCGCAGTTACGGAGACTGTACGTGAATTCAAAAACTTAGAAGTCCAGTGCTTTCTCGAATATGTTGTGATGTAGATAGCAGCCAAGAGTACCTCCAAGGCTGGTTGACATGGATATGCTATTTCGCCCTGATATACATCTCAGTAAAAGTATTCAAGTTGCTCTCTGGCCCCGTCGAATTTGATTGGTCTTGGATCACTAGAACCAACCGGCAGCCATAGACGGTCGCATTGGAGCTACGAAGTACTCCGTACTTACTCTGTCAATGCACAGCGCACAGCTCACCCTTGGCTTGATTGTGCTCCTACCTAGGGTAGGAGGATGCCTGTAGTCGTAGAAACCTTATTTACACGCGGTCAGCTGACAAGAACACCATGATCAAGCTTGACACTGTGTATCAAATGCTACAGTAAGTTGTGCTCACCTTCGCACAGTAACCCTCCGTATCTGCAGGGGGCATATCAGGCTGTAGTACGGTTTTCAGCTGGGAGGTAGCATCGTCTTCTTTTCAGGTGGCAGTTTGGCCGCCTGAACAAACTCACCATGTGACAGCTCCGGGTCAGTCTGGGATCTGCCGTTTTTCTAGATTGATCCTGTCCGTTGAGCACGCAATACTCAAAATAGCGCGCCGACTGCGACAGTGCGACTGCACATGCATCTGCAGGTCGAGTGGAATTTGACATGTAAGAGGCACAGCTCGAAGGGTTCACCAACTCCTCAGTATTTTAAGCCTGGCTCGGTCATTTTTAGAGACAAATTCGATTCACTGTCGAGATCCAACCTTGTCACCTCCAAACGCCAGAGCTGTTGTGTCTACATTCCATCCCAGTCATGTCAATCCAAAACCCAATTCCTCAAGGGGGGGTAGAGGAGCTTGCTGTCACCAGTGTCTTCCTTTTGCTTGCCATTCTTGCAGTTATTGCACGTTTCTATGCTCGCCACCTCCAAAGGCAGGCGTTGTGGTGGGATGACTGGCTCATCGTTGCTGGCCTGGTAAGTCTGTTGCTGGGAATTGTCGCAGTTGCAATATGGATTACTGACCAATAATTTAGGTTTTCACTGTTGGCACCGCAGCCGCTGGCTATGCACGTAAGTAGTTTTATTTCGGCTTTGCCCAAAACTACATCGCGTGCTACTCATGATGCGATGCGATGAACTGACATGTGTCTTCGGACTTAGTCGTACTCAATGGCGGCGTTGGTCTTCACATGTCAGATGCTACGATGGACCAAATTTTTATTTCTCTTAAGGTAAGAGGTGAATATCTGGTTGTTTGGCATTGTGTGACATTCCTCCGGGTGAGCTTCACTCGAAAAAGAAAGAAAGAAAAACTAATGATGTGGCTACCAGATTTTTGTGGCTGCTCCCCTGCTCTGGGCGATCGCCACTTCACTCATCAAGCTCTCCATTCTCTGCTTCTACATCCGCATTTTCACCATGCCTAGAATACGGACCGCTGTGTATTTGGTCATCGGCCTCACCGTCGCGATGCTGGTGGCTGTGACATTTGAGTCATTTCTGCTGTGTCGTCCCTTCGCGTTCACGTGGGATAAGACCATTCCTGGTGGCGTCTGCGGCAGCACCACCAACGCTTACCTTGCCATCGCTGTTGTCAACCTCGCAATTGATATTTGCATCGTCTTCTTGCCAATGCCAGTCTTGTGGAGTTTGCAGATGCCATTCGGAAGGAAGCTCACCGTCAGCGCCATCCTGGCTCTGGGACTTATGTAAGTCTTTCTGCTCCAATTCTTATATCTGATAGCTCAAGCCCCATGTGATATCGCCCTCGCGCCAAATGGCAATCTCTAACAGAGCAAGCAGTATTTGCTGTCTTTCGGCCGTTCGAATCAAGTCCGTGCTTGACCTCGACCCGCTCAACTTCACTTATACTGTTGTGCCGGATCTCATCTTGGGCGCTCTGGAGATCGAGTTGGGCATCGTCAGCGCTTGCCTCCCCACGCTACGTCCCGTGGCCGGCAATATCTCTATACCCACTTCCTCTTTCAAGAGTTGGATTAGCAAAATCTCCGGATCGCAGTCCAGCCTTGTAGGTGGTGGCTCCAAGCAAATGGCATCGAGTGGCGCTAGCTCGAAAGACCATGAGACGAAGTCCAACACTACCGTCTATTACAGGAGTTTCGACCGTCTACCTGACGATCTGTACCCATTGAACGAAAGAGTTCCCCCCATGCCCTCAAATCAAGCAACTGCTCGACTTGCTCGAGACCCACAGACTGATTTGGAGTCCGGGCGGCAAACAAATTTCGGTGACATCTGGGTCACTCAAGGCTACACTGTGCATAGCTCAAGCGTTGCTGTCTGAGAGCCCCTCTCGAGAGAGATATCAGAGATCAGGGAATGGTTGGAGGTCCTCACGCGCCTTCCGAAGCGTTTCGTGAATACAAGGAATGATGAATCACATACAGATGACGGACTTGCGGGCTCCTGATCGAACCATGGAAAATTGAATGCGGATGAACATATACAAGTTTTCAGACCTTTTGCTCGATTGTTTGCTTATTCATTTTCAAATCCACTCAAGTATACCATTCAATAATTGACGATTCAAGACATTCATATTTTCGATACCTTAGGTATACATTGTTTCCGCCGCGCGCCTCGCAGTAGGTAGCTGAAATCCATATTTTATCTCCAACGGATCAGCTACGGGTTGGAGCTCGAGAATTGAAAGAGCCGGTGAGAAAAGTTTTGCTGCCGAGCACTTCCTAAAGTTCTGAAGGTTCATGTTAGCTATCGACTAGATGCAAACTTTGACGGCTTCGCTTCGCTTCCGCGAGCCATCAAATCGAGATCTGGGGGCAGTCACTCATCACCTGGGCATGCTAGGGAATGTACTCAGACCCGACATATACGTATTATTTTATGTCATGACTGCGAGCAAGGGTAACGAGTAGAGCGTGACCATCCATACATTCCAAACCACAAAGGTGCGCTTGTCAGACTGGACCGATCGGCGTGCCAATGTGCGGTAGGCCACCAGTATCCCCAAAACCCTGAAGCCCAGAGAATATCGGCTTGCAAGACCGCAAAGCCGAGGACAGACACCAGACCAGATTATCATCTCAACACACGTAATCCATCGAGTCGTCGCATCACCCACTGCCAGAGGCATTGTCCTTCGCCCTCGAAGACGATCGCCATGCTGATCTGCCATGTCTTGCGTCTGTATCGTAGTGAGTACCACAGCCGCAACAACAACCAGCCAGCTTGAAATGAATTTATGCTCCAATAAGGAACTATCCAGAGTCGTGGCCGTGATAACTTCAAGAGCCCCCGACGTAAAACAACAAAAGCCGAGAGCATTGATGACATTCCGAACAACCCAACTCTTGTCGGTGAGTAAAATGTTGTTGTACGTATAGCCCAGGAACATGAGCGAGACACATTGTCGGAATCCCTTAAGATGAATGCTCGCACAGAATGCAACAAGATAGAGGCAAATCATGAGGTGCTTGGCCTCAGACTGGGTCATTCGCTTTGAAGGCATAGTCCGCCATGGCTTGTTGCATTGATCTTCCAGTATGGAACTAGTCCGTCGCTGATTGTCGATATTGAAAGGTAGCAAGTTGAGCCAGACCCAGAGCACTCCAATGGGAAGTCGAAAGAAGACTTGTGGCCACGGTAGCGTTGCTATGCCTCCGGTTTGCACCAGCAACACAATCCCGTTAAGGAGGCCGAATGTTGTGGCCGGAACCCCAATTGTCTTCAAATCGCTGTAGGTAAAAAGCCAAATCGAACGGGCATGGTATCCAAACGATCTTTTTCTCCGCATAGTGGGCTCCGTAGCGGATGATGCTAGCGCTTCATCATCAGCCATGATTGTTCATTCCAAGGTTGGAGGGATTCAGTGCTGTGTGAAGGAAATGGTGAGGCATACAGTGTTTGGCAGATATGTTCACACCAGGATGCTTGGGATCCAATCTCAACATGGCTTTCTGTCAGATAATTAAACTTCTGATTTCGGGACTTCGACAAAATGAAATAATGTGAGACCCAATACGGCCGCGTCCAAGCCTTAAAATTCTGTGGGCGAGGAACAATAAGTCCTCATGATCAAGTGCCACAGAGCTCTCGCTGGTAAGCTATAAGTCCGGCCTGGTGTCTCATTGCCCATATGCCATATCTGGTCATGGCTCTGCGCTTTCGCTGTGTTTACTCTCCACGCAGATATGCGACCCGCCCCCAACGGGCCCAACGGGCCAAGATACGGCG
The DNA here is from genome assembly GCA_003671545.1 of Ophiognomonia clavigignenti-juglandacearum. NCBI lineage: Eukaryota > Fungi > Ascomycota > Sordariomycetes > Diaporthales > Gnomoniaceae > Ophiognomonia > Ophiognomonia clavigignenti-juglandacearum. Next base: position 123,498 of record PYFS01004172.1, on the reverse strand, counting down.
AGGTGACACTACCTAGGTAACAAGGGCAAGGTCGATAGACTGGTCTCGATTTTGCACGGGCTGAACATCGAGCTCAATATTTTGGGACTGTTACGGTGACGGTCGGCAGTGAGACCTAGACCTGTAGACAGGACGCTTGTGTCGGTCCCGAAAGAACATGCAGCCAAATTTGGAAGTCAAGAGAGCGGAGAGCACGCGGAATTGCTACGGTGTGCTATACAATGGCTAGGGACACGCTCTCGCGGCGGCCGCCTAAGAGAAACTTTACGAGCCGCGAGGCTGTCATCAGATTCATGGAAATCTCGCATCATTGATCGCCAAAACCAACAACCCTGCAGCCGTTGGCTGTTGGCGCCGGACTATAGTATCTTACCCCCGACTACCTAGGTACTACCTAGGTATGTAACCAAATGTTCACAGGCTCTGGGCCTGCGGCACAGCACGGCCTAGTCCTGTATTTCGGGCGCTAATGTCACAGAGTAGGAGACCTCGGCCCCGAAGAAGCGGGGGCGGCGCAGCACAGCCTTGTGTTGCAGGCGCATATGGTACAATGGGTAGTAATGGATAATCCTCGTCCAACGTTGGCGGTAAAAATAGAAAAGGTCCGAATACCACAGGCAAGTCTCGACTTCTTCAAGCTCCAGATTCTGCTACCTTAATTGTCCATACTATGTGGTGACGAACGTGGGGTGTCACTTGCCTTAACACGAGGCTGGGCCAACGCATCACCAGCGTTACATGGCTATACAGCAATTACCACAGTGTACAATACTGTGTATATTGACAGCCTGGTCAGGCAATCAGGTGTGATGTAGTACCACACAGTAGTGCCGCTTATTCTGTTCAGGGAACGTGGAGATCTACTCGACGATAATGCCAACGCCGAAACTACCACATTGATCGCCGATCAGGACTGTCGCAAATACCGCATTCTCCAGGGACGTTGTGCGCTTCTGGCATATTCGGACTCACTCAAATTACGCGCGCTAAGGGGCATCCTGACGACCAGTAGAAACACGCGTACATCTGTACCTATTTTGAAGCTCTTTTGTCCGGGGGTTCTGGACATATGCCCCAAGGCAAACTGCTCGTGAGAAAGAGCAGGATCTTGCCATTGGGTCTGCTCTTTAAGCCAGCTCCACAACTCTCGCTACATGCTCAGGTGTTCGCAGCCCAGGCTGCTGGTGACTCGTTCTGTCTCTTTCCCGATCTATTCCTCCTTCCTAAGTCCCAACTCTAGCTCCCATCTGCCTCTGAGCCTCACGCCCACAACGCAAACCATGTTGTTCAGAGAGAATGGTTTCTTTTTGGGCCTGAGTTTTACCATCCTCGGAGTTCTGACACACCTCGTCATATTCATTCGAAATGAGTGGCATATGCTGGCACCCCTCGTAGCGTTGGTGTATACTTGCCTGGCATTCTTGCTTGCTGGTATCCTCCACAGCACGGGCCTCGACGTAGCTGCAAGTATCACACAAGCTACGGTAATGATAATCTGCTACTGCGCCGGACTTTTTTCCAGTATCACCATCTATCGTGCCTTTTTTCACCGGCTGCGATCTTTCCCGGGCCCCAAGGCGGCTGGTATTACCAAGCTCTGGCACGTCTGGCAGTGCCGCAACGGAAAGAATCACCAAGTCATCGAAGAGTTACGTCACAACTTCGGAAACATCATTAGGACTGGCCCGGAGGAACTCACTATCATAGACTCGTCTCTACCAGCTGTCCTGGACGGGCCCGGAAACGACTTCCAAAAGGCGGTCTGGTACGACTTTCTTCTGCCAGAGGTCGCTGTCAACACGACTCGGAATAAACGCCACCATGATGTCAGGCGGCGAATTTGGGATAAGGGCTTTAACTCGGAATCCATGGACTTGTATGATCAGCACATCAAGAGTTGCGCTCAGCTACTGACCAAACGGATCGGAGAGTTGTCGCAGGAAGGGGCCCCCGTCGTCGTTACCGATTGGATGTATTGGTTTACATTCGATGTGATGGGGCAATTTGCCTTTGGTCAGTCATTTGGTATGCTGCGTGATGAGGAATGGCATTTCGCTGTGCGAATGTTGCGAAGGGCAATGACCTTGCTGGGGCCTTTCAGTCCTGTTCCGTGGCTGGGGCAAATTGCATTTCACTTCGTCCCGTGGATTTATCCCATCAGCGAGTGGTTTTCCATGATCCAATGGTGCAAGCAACGCATGGCAGATCGAATAGCAGTCAGCCAGGTTAGTAGACTCCCTTTCATCATCTTGTTCCGAGGGCCCGGGGGCACTTGGGTTCTGTATCGAGCAACTTTGACAATGTATCACACAGATGGATATCAAGAAGCCAGACATTTCACACTGGCTCATCGACGCGTCAATCAAGCAAAAGTCATTGGAGGCGGATCAGGCGTGGCTTAATGGTGACGCGATTGCTATCATCATCGCCGGCAGGTTAGTAGTCTTTCTTCCTCAAACTTGACCACACCGGACCATTTCAAGTCCATTTGCAGTTGAGGGAGAGCCCAGCGACTAATGATGAATTTCACAGTGATACTGTAGCACCGGCCTTGGTATTTACCCTCTATGAGCTCTCTCGCAACCCTGAGCAACAAGACAAGCTTTTCGAGGAATTGCGAGATATTGATATTCTTAACCGCATTCAGCTACAACGCTGCAAGCACCTTCAAGCCATCATTGACGAGACTCTGCGTCTCCATCCACCTGTACCAACAGGTGGGTATCGTCAGTCTCCACCAGGAGGGATGACTTTCAAGGGAACGTACATACCTGGAAATGTCACCATCGCTTCCCCAAGGTACTCGCTCGGTCGTCTGGAGTCATCCTACCAGGATGCAGATCAATGGATTCCAGAACGTTGGACCACACGTGCCGAAATGCTGAAAGATGCCAGTGGTTTCTCTCCTTTCGCCCGGGGCAGATACAGTTGCGTTGGTAAAGCTTTGGCTCTGATAGAGATGCGTCTCGTTCTCGCTTTGCTTGTCACAAAGTTCAAAATTGCATTCTCAGAGACCGATCCACAAACTAGACTTTTCTCTGACTTGCGGGATCAGTTCACCAGTGCTCCTGGGAAGTTGGAGCTGCACTTTCATTGTCGGGTATAGTTTAATCAGGAACCTAGGTAAATGAACACGGGCATCCATCTTGTCCACGACATTTCATCAGTTTCGGGTAGTTGTGTACGTATTTCTGTGTGTACCTAGGTATATCAAAGTTCTGTTCGCTCAACCTCTATGAAGACAGGAGGCCGCACCGTGTCTGTGCTTCGGTATGGCCCTCAGTATCAGCGGGTATCAGGGGCTCTAATAGAACATGCTCGAAAATTTTCCTTTTGTACTGTGTGGGTAATTTGAAAACCAGCGGCACCTGGTTTAGCACTTGTAGACCTAGGCCCTGGAGACAGTATGACAGACAGGCGACTAAAGTCTCTATGGTGAGATAGACGAGCGGCAGTTGTATTCAAGCTTTGCAAAGCTGTCCTGACTCCTGCGGTACCCAAAAGTCGCTGCCAACAGCTGTAATGGCATAAAACATATTGAAAGGGTCGTATCGCTGCTTGATACTGAGTAGCTGGTCGTAATTGCTACCATAGAAAGTTTCCTGCCACTCAACTTCCTGGAAATCTGCCTCATTCAGATAAGCACCACTTCCAGGCGTCAGTTGTTTAAGTCGAGGCAGGATGTCATTTGTGATCTGATCTTGGGCGGCTTTCAGCTCTGCCACTGAAGCTGTCTGATTATATGTTCTTCAGAAGGCATCAGTCAGTATCCTCTATCAGATTGCTGTAATGTGAAAGGCGTGTGAAAGTACTGACGTTTGTATGGCACTAGCAATGAGCGTGTCACGCCATTGTGGGAGTACCGCATTCCACATGTCGCCAGCGACCGCCCTTGACACATTGAGACCAATCAAGGCCACGGTGCCGCCCTGTTCGTTGATGTAGCGGTATGCATCAGTAAGCTCGAGGCTGCTCTCGGCAACGACGGAGCGCGGGATAAGACGTCCTCCATACAAACCGACACCCACGGGCACCATAGCCTCTCCAGCTTTGAACTGTTCGTAGTACCCTGGGTATTGTGTGGCAGTGTACGCTGTGTCAACAATATTAGTTGCATGCCCTTGACATTGTGATGACACGAGCCTCACGAATCACATACCGTACGACATGTTGTAGTCTCTCAACTTGTTCGTCACAGGTGAAAGTAGTTGATCCACTTCCCCAGTTGAAAGGCCTGGAGCAGTGAGCGGCGCTAACGAAAATCCGTCACCAGTGAAAAATGCTACGGTGACGGCTCCAGCGTCGACGATGTCCAACAGGGTTCTTTGAAACGTTTCCACAACGCTGTAAAATCGGTCCTTCGAGACTCCTGAACTGGCGAATGAGAGACTCGCCCCGGTGACCGGAATATCGGAGTACGCTTTGCTTATCATCGCGGTGACAATAGCAAAAGTGCCTCCTCCGCCACCGCTCAGGGCCCAATACAGGTCCGCATTTACGGAAGCATTACACGTAAGAATGTTTCCTCGACCATCGACCACTTCCCACTCGAGGACTTGGTCAGCGGCGAGGCCGTACTTCGAAGCCAAAGCACTATGGCCGCCACCCTGTGTGTAGCCCCCAACGTATCCAACACTCCCAATCTCAGCACCAACAACTGCGAGACCTGCGACGCTGGCTGCAGCGTAAGCCTCATCCTGCAGAACGCCTGCACCTGCCCTGATAGCTTTGCCAGTGTAATTCAGGGATTGATAGTCGACAAATTTAATGTCTCGGAGTGAGTGAGTCCACAGAGCAATGGCACCAGCGCCAGTGGCTTTTCCATTGTAGTCGTGTCCCGTGTTCTTGATAACTAGGCGAATGTTGAAGTACGTCGCGAACCAGATGGTACGGGCCACGTCAATGGGTTCGGTCACATTGACAGAGTAAGCTGCGTATGTCCCCACCACACACGGAGAAGATGCTGGAAGAAACGGGTTGCAGCTATTGTTGGTAAAGTAGGATGCCATGACAGAAGAGGGTGACTCGATGTGTGTCTCGGCGGTAAACCAAGCATTTCTCAGTGCAGTACATCCCTCCGAGTCGAAGGCGCCGAACGTGCTGTCGTGGCATGGGACACCGAGGGGTGTCGTCGCAATGAGCCGCCCTCTAATAGTCTGATTGAAACTCTCCCATGTCGAGATAGTTGGCCAGCAGTCTTGCCCCGGGAAACAGCGGCAGGTCTCCGGGGATGGTGTTTGCTGTGGCACAGACCATGGGGCAGCATCTTGAGGGGACAAAGGGGCGTTGTCCAGTTCGTCGCCAGCAGCAGCGACGACGAAGAGGCCGAGCAGGCCGAAGGATCGACGGAACATTAGATAATTCGGAGGATTTGGAGTGACTACCTAGAGAATGGGAAAGAGGGCTTCAGTGACTTCAGGACAAAAGTGGCGTAGGGCAGGACCATGAGAATCATACATCAGATGAGCCTCGTGGGGTATCACTGTGTCTATGAAGCATAGGGTCAGCGTTTTTACCAATTCTGTTTTACCAGAACCCAGCACTTCCAAAATAGGATGCTGTCTAAATCACTGTTGAGCACCCAAGTACGAAGGATTCTGCAGTTGGTTTGGTGCCATGCAAGAACTTCTTCCCTCGTATGGCTGTTCATAAATTTTCCGGTTATGGTGACAGCTGATGCGTCGATAGACTTCGGTCAAAGAAGCCCAGGCAAACCGCGCACGGCGCACTACTGCATTGTTGCACCATCCATGCTAGCTGGCTGGATGCCCAGGATACAAAATTAGAACTGCGACTGTGAACGGATATCTGGCCCAAGATCGGTATTTCTTCAAGCAGGGCTGGACGGAACGAAATCAGCCTAGGAGCCTTCCACGGTACGGAATATCCGCAGTGCCTGAGGAAATGTGAATTCGGAGTCTTGACGTTGGAACGATGTTACAGTAACCCAATCCACCATTCTGGGGTATTTGACTCCGAGAGTCCGAAGTAGGTTGTAGGCTGCGTACTGTGGTACCTACCTAGGTAGTACGCGGCTAAACACCCTGACGCTCGAAAGAAAGTACCAGCTGATGATACTCATACAGCACGTGTTGGCTCAGTGAGCAAATCATCAAGCCAGGTAGTCCTAGGCATGTAGTATGTGGCGAATTGCAATTTTTGCGGTACTGTATCCATAGTTTCATCCATACCACAGTCTCGTTCACTAAGTGGTATACCATGTGCTATGCAGGTACATAATGATCTCGACCCCATGCCTCCGGAGTCCGCTCGCGCGGCTAATTAGTGTCTACTAGCTTACGCAACAGTACCTGATACTACTGCAGCATGCTACCTACTTGGGTGACGTCTGAAAAGTTAAAGTCGGCGCTTACGCGAACGGTGTACTGTGCACTGTGTGCATTTAGAGCCGAAGTGCCGGGAGCCCCCAGGATGATGCCCACCTGGGCAGATGGTGGATAGGGATCCCTAGCGGACGTTCGTTGATGAATGGGGCTAGCAGTGGCACAGCAGATTGTCGTTGCGGCCATGGTACGTGAGCACTGTTTCTGGTGCAACACAGTAACAGTAAAACTGTAAATCCGATCCTTCGAAGTGAGCAATGCGAAAGCAAACCAATCAATTTGACTCTCGGCGGCTCGAAATCAGCCCATGCCCTTTCCTTCACTTCCTGCCATTCAGCGCCAAAAGCGAATCACAGGTGGAATCAGCACGAGAGTAATCACCGTGGTATGCATGTTCACCAACCCCTATATACCTGAGGTCTCACAATCCAACACTTTGGTTTCCATGCTCACCTTCAAGCAGAGTAAATCACTGCCTTGAATCACTACCTTTTGTCATTTGATTATTTGACGGTGACTCACCTTTTCTTGGCTCATTCCTTCGCAATGTCATCTCTGGACTACATCATCATTGGTGGCGGTACATCCGGCCTGGTTGTTGCAAACAGGCTGTCCGAAGACCCCCAAGTCCAGGTGCTCGTCGTCGAGGCGGGCAAGGACCTCTCTGAGGACCCCCGCGTCAACATACCTGCCTTCTTCACGGCTCTCATGGGCTCCGATGCCGACTGGCAATATGAGTCCGCACCTCAACCTGGTCTTGGAGGCCGTCTGATCAAAGGTGTGTTACTTCGGTATCCGGCCTTGCTCCCGAGTCCTTTTTTCACCCGTTGAGCTGTAATGCACCTCAATAGTGACGAACACTCATTCACTGACATTCAATCATCATTCAGAACCCCAAGGTAAGGGACTTGGTGGCTCCTCTGCAATCAATGGGCAGGCCTTCATAGCGCCCGCACAAGCCGACATCGACGCTTGGGCGAAGCTGGGTAATCCCGGATGGGACTGGTCCAGCCTTGCGTCGTTCTACAAGAAGTTCTACACACTTATTCCACCGCCCGACACGGAGACGCTTGATCACCTCGGTATCGACTGGATCAACAACGAGTATCGCGGGACTGGTGGTCCAATCAAGGTGTCCTTCCCAGGGATCATCCAAAACCCGCTTTGCAAGGCGTGGATTGACGCCTTTCGCAGCTTGAACAAGGTCACAAATGGCGGTATGCAAGCCAAACCAAGTGTCATGGACGCGCAGATCAGCTAACAGCAAGATAGACCCATTTTCGGGCAATTCCATTGGTGGTTACAGCAACACAGCAACCGTCGACCCAGAAACCAAGACTCGCAGCTATGCTGGCCCGGCGTACGGAACGCCTGCACGCCAGAGGCCGAATATGAAAGTTCTGACCGAGGCTCTTGCCCAGAAGATCCATTTCACCAAGACAAGCTCGGGTAGCGTCCAGGCTATGGGTGTCGAAGTGCTGGTTGATGGGAAAGTTCAGACTCTTCAAGCGAACGAGGTCATCTTAGCTGCAGGCGTCTACAACACCCCCAAGCTGCTCGAGCTATCAGGGATCGGCGGCAAGGCAACTCTCGAGAAGAATGAGATTGAAGTTGTCATTGATCTTCCCGGAGTTGGTGAGAATGTCCAGGACCATCTGATGACGGGATTGAGCTACGAGGTGGTCGACGGTATTGTGACCGGTGACCCGTTGCTGCGGCAAGTAAGTGAAGTCAGCCTTCGATCTGGTCCAAAATGCTGCTGACAGACTTTTCAAGGAACCCGAGGCTCTGAGCCAGGCTCAGAAGCTATACTTTGAGCACAAAGCCGGTCCCTTCACCATTGGTGGCATGCGTGAGTATCCTGCTTCTAAAGTTGTCCAAGACCCAGGTTTCGCGCTTACTAACATGTGCTTTCAGAGTCTCACGCCTTTATGCCAACGCCAGACGCCGTAGGACTGCTGGAAAAGCTACCTGAGCCTGAGCGACCAGAGTTGTCGGAGCAGTACGCCCTGCTGCGGTCTATCCTCGACAGCCCGGACGGCAGCTCGGCAGGATGGTTCATGTTCCTTGCCCAAGCAAATCTTCACGAAGGCGGCAAGAGCTTTGTTGGCACACAATTACAGCCCGAGAATTTCGCCAGCCTCGGATGTGCCCAGTCACACCCCTTCTCCCGTGGCTCAACACATATCTCCTCCAATAATGCCGAGGCTGCGCCCATCATCGATCCCAAGTTCTTCTCACACCCCGCGGACCTGGAGATCTTCGCTCGGCACGTTCAAGCGCTGGACACGAAGCTGCGCCCGGAGCTCTCCACTTTTCTCAAGGTTGATGGGAAGCGTAATCATCCTGATGCTTTCCGGGTTGGAGATCTAGAGGGCGCAAAGAAGTACGTGCTTGACACGGCTACGAGTGCTTACCACGGATGTGGCTCTACGGCCATGCTGCCCCGGGAAAAGGGCGGAGTTGTGGACCGGAACTTGAAAGTGTACGGGACGGAAAATCTTCGAGTCGTTGATGCTAGCATCTTCCCGCTCATTCCACGTGGGAACATCATGTCCACGGTGTACGCAGTGGCCGAGAAGGCGGCTGATATCTTGAAAGCTGGACCTTTGTAATGTTTGATACCGAGGTAGTGCATGTAGCATGCACATGCGGTTCGTGTCCACCCTGTGCATTCATAGCGAATAAATCATACGTGCTTCGTAGGATGTGCCTCGGGAGCTGGCTGAAGAGAGAGTTGACGCCCGTGTGTTTGTGACATGTATCTCCAACGACATTGACATGGCAGACTCACGTTGATCCACATCAGAAATGGCAGGGGCGATGACATGTCGTTTTTACAAAGACAGCAGTGTGACGCTCTTTCCGGGTTGTCATGCACATGGGACCTGGCACAGGCCACTATCGATGCCCAAATGTGCCTCGCTGCACATGTGCATCTTCATCACATAGCCTGCTTGCTGCAGGCTTCAAAACTGAGCTCACAGCCTCAGTCCGACCTAATACTACCCTGTTGCCTTATTTTCGCCCAATGCACGCCACCTGGGCGTTTTGAGAGAGCCTGCAGTGCAGACCTACTGAGGATCTATTTTTGGAACACTTCAGCAGTGCAGACTACCATCATCAAAACCGGTCTCTGTGGGCCAAATCCAGCCTGCGTTTGCCTCCGGCGTTGAGCTAAACCTTGGAAACTAACGCCTATGTATGCCAACACTAAGCTGCAAATGACAAAGAATATTGAGCTCTTGCTTGTCCAATATCTCTGTGAAAGCGCTATGTAAACAATAGGGTTCTTCCTGTTTTATGTTCAGCAACGTAACAACAGCTTTCACATGTCTCATCACGACAGCCTGACCGAAAACCGTGGAAAGGAGGTGGGGAAAGACCTCTAATTAGCGTCGTGCTCCGGAGGCCTGTCGTTCCACTGATCCGCGCGCCTACCTTCACGAAACATTGAGCCTGCAGGAGCGAGGTGGTGGATGATAATCCATCTGGAAGGTGTTCTGCAGCTCCTGCCCCCCTCGCGAGCATGCAGCCCATCAACCAGGCAGCACTGGCAGCCAGGCAGGGCCCGGGCGTTACGCCGCCATGCTGCCAACATGTTTCTGCATGGCTGTTGTGGACGTCGTCTATTGGTTGCTTACAAAATGAGCGTCGAATCTACGAACGCGTTAATATCTTTGACCTCTAATGGCGCAGATACTTGCATGCATGGCCCGGGCAGTTCAGAAGTGACTGGTTACTCTACGACTGCTGTCGCCTTCAGGCTCTGGCTCTATGGGTATTTGTGCAAGTAATTTCGCCTACATATAAAGTCTGTAAATTCGCCTCCCACGGGGCGCTCACTGAAACGATCAGAGCCCATTGCGGCGTTTCTTCACGCACAAATTTCCCGACCTCCGGCGTGAATATGGCCGAGCCAACCTTACGCCAGTCTCTTGTCCAAGAGAAACCGGCCTTGCTTTGCGCCTCCAAAACTTCCGGCGCCACTACTGCAACCACCTGGCCAGTACTTGGTCTCGCTGATTGGGACGAGTTCAATCTGAATGAGCTCAATAACAGCTATGGCCATATTCTAAACCTCCCCGCAACCGGGCCATACTGGGACGCGCCTGTTCCAACCGCCGCCACGAAGCTTGGGCGTATCGCAATCAACAACGACCCGGACATCTTGAGCCTGACGGCCTGGAATGCCGAACTTCTCTCGACACCTCTGCGATTTGCTAAATGATCAATGGGCCTGCACCAAGGCATAGAGCTGCATCACGACTATTCGACGCCCCAAAAACAGTTTCGGACCACCGTGCCTGGCCAAAAAAAGGGATTCCACGCGGACCATGTGATTTCGCTGAACACCTCGCCACGTCAAAACTTGGTGGCCGGTATTGGAAGAACCAGTCGCAAGTTCAGCGGCACGGATGTACTTGCGTGTCTTGGAATAGCAACGGACGTAGCCAAAAAGCATAATTGGCCCATAAGACAGCTGGCGAATCTGTGCCGGTCACTCAATACCCGCTACGGGTATATTCAGACCAATGAAGAGCTGGTTGTATTCCGCTTCAGCAAAATTGACAATCAGGGTGATGGGCCGGATGTGGAACCGACAAAATTCCAGGCTGAGTTCAAGTCAATCGGATGGACAACACACGGTGAACAGCAACTCACGACGGATCTTGCTGTGTGGTGGCTCTGTATGCTTGCAATGGGGAGGAGCCCCGCCATCGTGAAGAACGACGAGATGGCCAAGATCAATCAATGGGATTACCTTGACAACTTTCGCCGACATCACTACTCGGGCGCTGAAATCCAAGGCCCACAGCCCATTTATCAAGTCCCGAACCACGAGAACTATGACAATGTTGGTGGCGATGACAACGACAACGTCGACATAAATCAGTGGACCCAGTTCTGATGGGCTGAACATGAAGCTACGCCTACCATTATCCGGAAGTGCAGCAGACGCACCAAAACCCGACATCTGGACGACGGCCTCGGGGGTATAGTATGCGGGGTTACAGATGCTTGGAAGATGGGAACTCAACGGACGAGAACGGGATCACTTTTTTTTTTTTTCTGGTTCTGTTTCCTCTGTTCTTCAAATGTTGACTTTGCAGTACTGAAAGGTACGGGTCAACAACTGTTCTTCACACACGACGTTTCTTATTTCTTGTGATGCCATAGCAATCTCATAGCGAAGAAAATACACGTGCTTCGTACAATGGAGTTGGCTTATGACCCAGTGCCCGTGTTGACGCCCGGGACGCAGATTGACGTTGACCTTGAGCTGTCCCCTGGAGCTACTGTCCCTAAAAACAAAGTGTCACCCTCCCCGGTTATTTCTGATATGTGTAAAATATTTCGCAAATGCTCGAATTCTTCTACATTCTGGATCTTTTTACAATTTCACCACCACAGCACATATACGATTTATAAAAGAGAGGCCGTATTCCTAAGAATAGCATATATGTGTACATATACTCAAAGGCTTCGGCCGAAATATTTGCATTACGTGTACGGTATTGTGAGACAGTCAAAAGCTTACCTAATTTACGGACACGCATCAGAAATGGCAGGGGTGGGTGACACTTCGTTTTCTAGAGACAGCATCGCTGGCCCTGTGCTGGCCCTGCGCTGGCTCTGTGCTGGCCCTGTGCTCGTGGTGCCCCCTGCTTATCTATAACGCGACATTGCTGACTTATCGGGGTTGACCCGGCTCACAGCAAGCGCCCGCTTCATTTCAGGGTCCAGCACCCGTCTGGATCGAGATAACCTGCTGCCCAGATCCAACATTTGATCTCCATCCAGGTCACCTTCACCCGATTGGCCAATTGACCCTGGCAACGTATCCACAGTACCTGGCAATACAAGTTAGATTTGTATGCTTTCGAATCCCACGTTGAATGAGATGTGTTGTTTGATAATTTCAGCGTGCTCTCTTAGATTATTCTCTCAAAGCAGTTTGCGCTATGAAGTCTCCTGTTAGCCGTCAGCTCGGGCAGATTTAAGTGTTGTTGGCTTTTCACCATATATCTAAGCATGCCCAAGATTCTCCGTCCTCATCTCTGCCCTCTACAACACATTTGACTATATTCATCTCACAGCATCGAAATGTATCCTGATTGGCCCGAATCTGCCGATGACCTCGTGCCTCTTCCCCAATGCGATGGCCCCAAGCTGAAGCCGTTTGTTTTCCCAGGCGACGGCCTGCAGAAGATCGGATTCCTCGAATATCTCGGAGAAGGTGCTCATGCACATGTGTTCAAAATAAAAATTCTAGACCAGATCTACGCCCTCAAGCTAGTAAGTGAATTTCTCACCTCAGCCGCTGGTCCGAAGCTAATTCCCTTGTAGTTCAACTTCCTGGAGGAATGGGACTGGATGGACGTCAACAACAAAGATTACGATGAGTTGACTGAGGAAGCCAGGAGCATCTTCTACGACTATTCGGAACCTTTCAACCGAGAGTGTCGTGCTTATGGCCGCCTGCAAGAATCCGGTTATGAAGAGCTTGCCACCAAGTGCTTCGGCTATGTGCTTCTCGACGAGGAAATCGAGCGGACCGTCATTCAGCAGTTCTCTGACCTGAACCTCAGCTTTCAAGGGGCCCCAGGAACAGTTGGGATAGACGATCTACGTCCGTGCTTCCTGGGGAAAAGCGGCCGACCTCCGCCCATTCGTGGGCTTGTGAAGGAGTTCGGTCAAGAACCTGGGCTTCTGTACACCAAAGACATGCGCAAAATCTTGGCGGACATCATCCGAATACAGCAGCTCGGTATCATCAGCCTTGACATCGCAGCAAGGAACTTCATTGACAACAAGGTGTGCGACTTCAGCAAAGCTTACACGACTCCCCATTATCGGATGACCCCGGAGCTCAATCCGTACCTTGCCGCTGGCGAAACAACCGCTATGGAATTAGAAACATTCGAGTGCAGCATTAATGACTACTGGGAATTCGACAGCATGATCCAGGAATGGAACGAGGAGCATAGGACCAAGAAAAAAAAGATTCAGCTGAGGGCGCTTCCATTCAACAAGCCACGTGCTGCGATTGGACATGGATTGAGACCTAAGCCATGTCCGAACCTTCTGCCTTCTCGAGGGCGCGTCTGCACACTTGTTGACCCAAGGCTATACGACTGGAGGGCTTCCGTTGTGAAGCCAGTGGAGAAAACGGCGACACCAGCGAGGGCCTTGCAACCGCGCGCCTCAATACGGCGGCAGAAGAGCAGGCTGAGCAGCAGCAGCCACAGCAGACCCGAAAGCGTGATCACCAAGCGCCCGCGCCGACGTCTCAGTTCCAAACCACCCAAGTGGTGCTATGATTGCAGTGCTGAGTTGGCGGTTCGAATGGATAGTGACGGGCGACGAGCCAGTGGTTTCACTGACACCCTTGCGTGGGAGCATCGAGACGGTCTGTTGTTTCCTGTGAACAGGGAGTTTTAGGTTTGGACGTTATCGTCCCGGAAATGGTCTGTTATTCCAATCGCTAGAGGCAGCTGCATCTTTGCAGTGACCTCGTGTCGCGCCTCTTGCCGTACATAGATAATGTACATATCAGGCGAATATTGCGGTCTATTCCACGAGTCCATCACGACCTACCTCTTCGCATGTAAAGAATGAACCTGCACCTGAGCACCACCATGCTCCAGGTGACGGATTCAAGGATGCCACCCACCCTGGGTCTGCAGCATTGAAAGAAGGGATCTGTCGGCTCGACATGACCCAAAATGCGGGGAGATCTACATCGGTTCCAGCGTGCAACTCAATCTTATTTCGAAACCTGGGGTAAAAACCTGGGGTGACAGGGTCCTATTTCCATGCATCCCGGGTTACCTAGGTATATCGTCGCCGGCGGCCACTGTCGTGACACCTACCGTGCAGCAATGATCCTGCCAACGGCGTGGCAGCATGGCTGCCAGCAGTCTTTGGCGCTTGTCCGATTGTGGAAAGCCGTGATCTGACCCCTCTGCACCACATCGCTTGGACGAACTGTCATGAGATGTGTGCCTGAACTTTGCTGGATGCTGGTGCGTCTTGTCGATGTGAGGGGAAACGCTGTCATCGCCTATAAATAAAGCCGGAGCAGGTCCCCTCTTCAAGGTGTAACATCAGTTATACCACTCCAACCAGTGATTACGAATCATCTCACCAATATCAAGTAATATAACAAACAGACTCTGTGATCCAAGAAATTCTTCGACATGCCATTGTACAACAAGCTCCCGGATAACCTACATGAGGTTGACGTGATCGTGTCAGGTGGTAGGTTGAGTGCCAGCTTCGAGCTTCCCTACCACGAGCAAGACCACATTACTGACCTCCTACTCTAGGTGGAAGCGCAGGCTGTGTTGTGGCAGCCAGGTTGGCGGAGGCGGATCCACGAATGTCCATCCTCCTGCTCGAGCAAGGCCAGAACAACTACCAGCTGCCTCAAGTCATCCACCCTGCTCTCTTCCCTCAAAACCTTGAAGAAGGAAGCACGACCGCTCTCTTCTGGCAGGGCAACAAAGCGCCGCAGCTGGCCAACAGGAACCCCATCGTGCCGTCTGGAGGAACGCTGGGTGGTGGCTCCTCGATCAACTGGATGGTCTACACGCGCGCACAGCGGTCTGACTTCAACTCTTGGAATGCCCCGGGATGGTCGGCTAATGAGCTGTGGCCGTTCCTCAAGAAGGTAAGATTCATACCCATGAGCTTCTCTTCCTTACGCGATCACTCCTGTCTCACACTTATGCTTAGTTCGAGACGTACCACGGCCGCGGTGATGCCGAGCATCATGGAGCCGACGGCCCCATCAACATCTCCAGCGGCACCTTCCGAGCCAAGCAAGCCGAAGATGAATTCATCAACGCTGCAGCCATGGTCGGCTACCCCGAAATCAAAGATCTGCAGACCCTGGACAACAACAACGGCGTTGAGCGCTGGCTGCGCTACGTCGGCCCGGACGGACGGCGCCAGGATGCCGCTCACCGGTACATCCACCCCAAGCTGCAGAGCGGCGACTACCCCAACCTCCACGTCCTGGTAGAGAACCAGACCGTGCGCATCCTGTTCGACGACAACAAGCGCGCCGTGGGCGTCGAGTACCAGCCCAACGCCAAGTACAACAAATCCGGCGCAGGCGTGCAGACTGTCGGCGCGAGGAAGCTCGTGGTGCTGTCTTCCGGTGCCAATGGCAGCCCGCTGATCTTGGAGAGGTCGGGCATTGGTGGCAAGGCGATTTTGGAGCGCGCTGGTGTGCCGGTCGTGGAGGACCTACCTGGTGTGGGCAATGACTACCAGGACCACCATCTGTCTCTGTGGAGCTACCGCACCAGTCTTGGTCCGGATCAGACTATCAACGGATTCGCCAACGGCCGTTTCAACCTGGCGGACATGGTCAGCAAGCAGCACCCGCTGCTGGGCTGGAACTCCATGGACGCATCGGGTAAATTCCGCCCGACTGAGGAAGAGGTTGCTGCCCTCGGGCCAGAGTTCAAGGCTGCCTGGGACAGAGACTTTAAGAATGCTCCTGATCGCCCGCTGATGATCATCGCCTTGTATCTTGTGTAAGTGCTTGATTCCTCTTCAGCCTGCGGTAACATATGCTCACCGCCAGGACAGATATCTAGGCGACCACTCCCAGCTGCCCGACGACGCCGAGTATATCTCCATGGCCAACTGGACCGCCTACCCCTACAGCCGGGGCCATATCCACATCACAGGCCCGGATCTCTCCGACCCCATCGACTTCAACGTCGGCTACCTGACCGACAAAGGCGACGTCGACATCAAGAAGCATGTCTGGGCGTACAAGATCTCGCGCGAGATCTTCCGCCGCACAGGCATCTACCGCGGCGAGCTGCCCTCAGGCCACCCGCGCTTCCCCGCCGGGTCGAAAGCGGCCGCGCAGCCCGTGGCCGAGGGCCCCGTGGCCCCCGACGCGCCGCGGATCGTGTACAGCGCCGAGGACGACAAAGCGATTGAGGAGTCGGTGCGGGAGATTGTGGGTACGACGTGGCACTCGCTGGGCACGGCGAAGATGGCGCCGCGGGAGAAGAAAGGCGTCGTGGACCCGAGTCTCAATGTGCATGGGGTCACGGGGCTGAAGGTCGCAGATCTGAGTGTGCCGCCGGAGAATGTGGGTGCCAACACGAATAACACGGCTCTCTTGATCGGCGAGAAGGTTTCGGACATCATTGCGAGGGAACTTGGGATTGCGACGAAGTGAGTTGCAGGTACTTGACCGCGTGATGGAGGTGCTTCTGTGAATGTGACTGAGTTGTATGTTGTGCGCGCCTTTGAGTTTGCTTCGGTACTAATTCATGATTGTTTCGAGTGACTCACTTCATCTCTCGAAGTCCGTCGACTACTGAAACACAAATTAAGAAAAGATCACTCTTTCTCCGTCCTTCTGCTATCCAACCAGCTTCGTAGTTCATACCGTCCTCAGCCTGACCTTTCTCCGTCCTGAAGATGACCCACAAGTGCATAGCCACCTTAGATGCCAGCAAATGTGGAAGCCTACTATGGGTCAAAAGTAATGTGGTAAGAAAGATGCATTCACTAGGCTAGATGTAAAGCCGCAAGGCTGTGGCCTTCCTAATATAAATGGGCGATGCTTACGTAAAGCTTCTTACGTAACCATAGGTGCCATGTCATCCCTGCGCCCGCGGGGCGCTGCCACAGCAAACAGACGATTCAAGAGAGCTATACTGCGGCCAGCCTTGGCTCTTCTGTGCCCAGCGTGTGCCTCGTAGCATCTCAGCGCAGTGCTCATTGATTTCTCTGGCGAAATTGTTCTCGCCCCGCCATGCCGATTGTAAGTCAAAGCTGTTGCCTCATTGCCTCAACCCATGCCCGCACCCTTCTCAGGAAATATGAAGCCCTCCCTGACAACCCACCGGAACCTAAAATCCAGGGGCCACATGGGCTCTACGCCCCCAAAGCCCTCCCGAGCGTACCATCGGGCTGGCTTCGACGGACGCTTCCGGGTCTTCACGATGCCTCCATCGACGGACGGTCGCCCGCCATGCTTCTTGGAAGCTTTGGGTCCGCTCCTGCCCTTGACTTGGCGATGCCCGAGACCGGGGTGTGCACCAGTCACGCCGCCGCCAGGAAGAAGTCGCCAGTCTCCGTGCACCCTCAGATCCACATGCGTCCAAAGTCTTCTCGGGCGGAGATTGTACCTGCACCAGCAGGGCCGCTCCATGGTACCATTGGCCCCCAAAACGAACTTGGTCATGCTCTGTCTGTGATATGCCGAAAGCGCCAAGACCGCAACGCGGGTCTCTGGTTTCGTTTTGCCGTTGTCGTTGTTCCACTCCGCCACCATGTCGTCAAAGGCGTAGTAGTCCTTGATAGCCATGCAAAAGAGCTCGTCCTCCATCGCGATCAAGTCGCCACTGGTGCTGAGATGCGGATTCAGCTCCGGGTTGGTGAGATAGTGCGGGGTAGTCAGCGCGGTGCTGAAGTCCGTGATCTTCCCACTGACGAGCTGGCGCAGCGCAAGATCGAGCTGGAAGATCCCGAGCTGGTGCAGCTCCACCACGTCGCGGAGCACGGCGCGGGCCCGCTCCTCCGAGAGGCGGTAGTCAAACTCGCCTAGCTCCTTGACGATGCCTCGCAAGGGCGGGTCTCGTCCGTCCGTCGTGCGGTAGTACGAGCGCAGCTTGTCCTCGTCATCTGAGAGGGTAGGGAATTCGGAGTGTCCGTCGAAGTTAATCGGCGTACCTGTGGCCATGTCATGGTCCCCAAAGCGCGCGGTCAGGGCGGCCTCGTGCGCTGCGTCGAGGAGCACATAGCCAAAGCATTGGACGGCGAGGTCTTCGCGGCCGACCTCGTGAAGGCGGCCGAAGGCTCGGCATTCGGCGTTGAAGGGCTCGGAGTAGTGCGAGAAGGGACGGACGTCAAGGGCGTCGGCGGTGGGTCCGTACCAGTCAGTTTGCTCAAGGAAGCGGAACTATGGGGGAAATTAGATTATATTCTGTTCTTTCTCGGCTCAAAAGCCGATTCATCATCCTTGTGTTGACTTGTCCGGGGTATTCCAAATGGTGCTGGCTAAGACTGCAGTGTGCACGCTCACTCACCACTTTCAGGGCATAGAGACGGTCTGCGATCCGAATCTTGAAGACCACGGAGTGCCCTCCACCACCGAGACACTCGAGGAACTCCATCTGCTGTGGCCCATTGAAGTTGAAGGCTCGCAACTTGGGCCCGTCACAATGTGGCAACGGCTGCAAGTCAGCGTCCGATTCTGGCCAGTCAGGATATACACCAGCCATGGTTGCGTGGTTGGGGAGGTATTCGGAAGTGTCCGAATAGAGGTAATTAAATGTTCAATACTGTGCAGGAAGTTGATGAACGACTTGAGTTGAACGGTGAGTTTTGTGCAACTGTGGACATTGGTCGCTTCGAAAGTGGAAGATGAACAGTTCCATGTGTTGATACCTTTAGGATAATGATCAAGTGGGCGATTTCAGTTGAATATTTATATTCATTTTCGACTCAGCCCGCGCTAGAACCAAGTGTATCAAGTTGCAGCCTTGGGCCTCCTCAGAGCGGACACTTAACATCCTCTTACCGGAAACTCAACGATGGCCTACTGCTAGTGTGCTCCTCAGCCCGCGGTCGCTGTATGGTGTTTGCCCGCGTGAACCATGGAGTGAGCCTGAGCCGACAGCGCATGGCCAGTACAGCTGTGGCCCGGGCGGACACCCAAGCGGCACAGCGGTAAGCACGGTGGTTGGTCCTCGGATAGATACCTTTAGGAGGTAGTTACCACGTGCTCAACACGAAAGTGAGAGGGTCTCCAGCGACAAGCATTAGCTGGCGCCTTGTAGATGCAGGTCTGGAAGGGTTAATGGTGTAACCCTTCATAGCTGACGGGGATGACTATGTGAGTCATGCTATGTGTCCGACCAACCGTGACCAATCTGCTACAACCACGGTGACCCAGCGATGATGGCCCAACTTGTAGCCCATAGACATGTGAACGATGACATATCAGCATCCCTCCCACTCACATATAGAGCCTGGTCCCCAGTCATGGCTTCTGGTAGATCTCCTCGCCTTCGGCAGCATCCACGCCCTCCCTGACAACTCTCTCGACAGCATGCCCAATCTCCTCTGGACCATCAAGCTGGTCAATCCAGCTATTCTTTATCCCCTCGACCTCCAGCAACTTAGCCGCCGTCTGCGCAACGCCCTCCCGGCTCGAATTTCCCCTGCTCGTCTTGGTCTTTCCCAGTTCCACGCCGCCAGCCGGCTCCTCGGTCAGCGTACCCGGCCGCAAGTTGATGCCAACAAAGTCGCTACCGCGCTTGGCGGACTCGGTGTAGAGGACCTCGTCGGCGGCGATCTTGGCTTGGTAGTAGGTCGGCAGGATCTCGTTGTTGACCTTCAGGGCGCTGGCCCAGGCCTCGTCGTCCCACCAGGAGGGCTTCGTGCGGCGGGAGGCTACGTAGGAGACCATGAGGAAGCGCGTGATGGAGGGGTGGTTGGCGGAGGCGCGGATGAAGTGGATTGCGGCGTCGCGGTCGATGGCGAAGGTCTGGAGGGGAGTGCACATTTAGCTAGCTGCCTGACAGTGACTTTAGGGAAGAAGGTGGTCAAATGGTTCGTACGCGTTCAGCACCTCCCCTGCCTCCAGCGCCTGCGCTCCAGACGACATAGTCTGGCTTGACCTCGTCGAGAATAGACTTGGCCTGTGACTCCGACTTGACGTCTTCGATGCTGCGTACGAGGACATTGAGCTTGCCCTGCAGACTTTCGCCGAGCTTGTTGATGGCGGGGATTTGCTCCTCTGTGCGGATGACGCTGGTGACGGACCACGACTTCTTCAAGAGAAGGGGCGTCAGAAGCTGCGAGACTTTGCCGTGGCCGCCGAGGATGAGGACGTGTTTGCTCATATTTTCTGTGCTTGGCGTTGTGCTATGATCTGGTGTGTAGTTGTGGAAGAGTCCTATGCAGATGCAACAGACGAGAAGTGCTGTTAAAAGTACGCCGCGGGGTAGAGGAGGGGCGCTCGGCATTATACGAAGACCTCCCCTCATCTCCTCACACGAGCACTGCGCGATGATGATGCAATTCTTGTTTCTTAGTCAGTCCTTTCTGGGGCAAAGTGACTTACTTTCCTGTTCGTCGAGCCCCAAACGTTGATCGCTCCCCTTGTTGAAGCTGATCGCGAACGGAGGGACCCTGATGACGACATCACCAAGCCTTCGAAAGTTTCGGGCAGTTGACATGAGTCGCGAATAGCTCCGCGCTGTTGCTGTTGATGTGCTTGCCTGAAACTGTATCCGTCGACATTGATACTTCAACGAGTATGCAGACACAATTAGTAGATCGATGGATTTTGGACGAGTATTCTTCCTCATATCCACGCTAAAGCGAAGAGCACAACGAAAAACAGGCGGGAAAGCATCAAAAATTCCTCCTAGAACGACCCCGAAGAGTAGTTCAGGCTAGTCAGCGCCACGATGTGCGATGCAGGCCTTCCATCCTCCATTGCAAGAATCATGAGCCAAGCAATGGTAAAAAAGGTAAGTATAATCAGAAAAGAAGGAGGGAAAACGGAACAAAGCAAGCAATTCCGAGCAGATATTTATACTCGTCGCTGGATTCACTGAGTAGATTCACGGTGTGGCAGAATCTGTCCAGACCGCCTTGCGTCCCCGGCCGTGAACCCGGAACCCTGTCTGCTTACCTAAGCAAGTGGTCCACTCGCAGACGACATTCCATTCAACGCCCGACCAACGACACCAACCATTCACTAGGCCACTTCGCCTCTTTGACGATGCTCGCTGAGATGGAGACTACTTGTGTTGGACGACCGCCAACTCATTGACTTCGATCACATGTTTGCGCTTCCGGACGACAATTTGGCCGACAAGACGCTCGTGGATGTAATCCACTATCACGCGTGACACGTCCAGTCCAGCCTCCTTCGCGCCAAATCACTGTCACTCTCTCGCAACCCAGCAGACGCGTGCTGGAAGCACTGCATGAGTACGCGGAACCGGCAATAATAAGCTCTTTTACGTCCCCGTGGGGGTTAAAACGCCGACTCTGAGGTGAAAAGCAGGACAGATGAGGTCGCGAATGTGATCTACTCCAAGCAAGGGATTGACTATGTGGCCGAGGGAAAACATCTCACATTTGGGTATGCCTGTCGCCTCCTAAATCAACGCCGAACTCCAGTGCTTGCGACCTCCCTCAAGTTTCAGCATAATCCCTGGGCTCTCTCCCGACATCCGAAGAGGACGCATGGCCCTGGAAACCCAACCTGAGTGCTCTAGGCGACATAGGCGAACTGCATAGGTTCCCCGCCCTCAGATCAACAACATCTTCTCCCGGAAAGGTTTCACAAACCACAGTGCTCTTGTCCGTGCTAGCTACCAGGATTTTCACTGCAGCCCGCGTATCACAGCACGCCCAGAAACAGTCCATCACGTCCCGGACCTCTTCAAGCCAGCCGTGGATAACAGTCTCGAAGTACGAGATCCCGTCGATGATGCAATGTACTGTAACTCTCGCTGGCAGCTGCCTCAGCAGTCCGTGAAAAATCCGGCACACCGTCTCAACATCGAGATCATTCTCAGCGCTCGACACCATCCCGGGGAGCAACGACGACAGGAAACGAAGATCTGGGGGACGACTCTGCTGAGGCCATTTCAGGATGAGCTGCGTAGTGAGACTACGAATCAGCCCCTTGGGGCCTGGCAGGGGGCCATAGAGATCCAAGTGCTTCCCACAGAAGAAGTGCAGCACGATGCTGTTTGCGTCTCGATCACCGGGAAATCCATGTGCTCCCTCATAGAGCATCCTGTCGATCAGGCTTGCGCAGAACACAGACAGTGGAGACGTCCGCCCGCTCGCTTCGTGCCCGCAGTGCCCGTCCACGAGGACGTGGTCGGATCCTGGGGTGTGAAGCCAGTGTCTGAAGCGTGGAGTCTCGCCGAGGTAGGCGGCTGCTGACAGGGCCTTGTCGCTGAAGGCGTTGTGTTGCTGAAAGGTGGCGTAGAGGTCCGTCATGTGGCAAGTGTCTTCGGAGTCGGCGCAGAGAAGCATGACTAGTTGGTCGAGGTTGTATAGCGGAGGTTCGTATGCATAGGGTGATGGCGGTGCGCTGCGGAGTCGGCCAGGTGCTGGTGCCTCGAGGAGCTGGCGCGGTACCGGTGCGTCGAGAAGCTGACGTACATCTTGATGTTCCCACGCTTCATAGGATGCTCCATCGGCAAGCTGGCGAGGGTGCATTTGTTGGTTCATCTCTGCGCCAATGTCAGGGCTGTTTTACGACTGTCGAGTCTCAGTGCTCACCTTCGGCATTGAATGTGCTGACTCTCCTCTTCTCTTCCACAAGTTGGTACGTCAAGTTCAGAATAAGGTGTCTACTGCCTAGTCCTTCTTGCACAGCAGCGCGTAACTCCGTGGACATGGAGTCGATCTTCGCATTTAAAGCCGCAATGTGGGAGACAAGCGTTTCCTGGCTTTTCTGGCTCGCGTCGTGGTATGCTTTCATTTGACTAGTCGTGTCGAGGTGGTTCTCTGATTGCATCTTTCGCATGAAGCTGACTTCGGCTCCAGTCTGCCCGACCTGTTTCGCTGTTTGCTCGTCTCGTCGTTCCCTCAGTCGCCGAATCTGGACAGTCAGGGCGGTTTGGGCTGCTATGAGTGGCTGCAAGGTGGCATCTACATCGGCCACTTCGTTCCCGAATAATGATTTGGCCCATTTCTTGACATCTGTGGGCATCCGTCAGTTCTGATCAGGGTGCGGCAAGGTCAATTCGGGCAAATCGATCGAGTGACTTGCGTCGACTCAAGAAGTCCCAACAGGGACCAAACCAACTCCACCCAACGCCACGGGCCCACTTTGGTGGGTGTAGTTGGAGCCCCACCGGGTCTTTGACGTTGTAGTTGAGGGTGCTTTGCTTCATTTCAGGCAGGTTGGAATGGAGTTGGATGTGGTTGCCACTGGTTGGGGTGCATGGGCCATGCCAACCACACCCAACTACACTTGTGAGGCGCCAGTAGAGTTGGTTTGGTCCCAAAGCAAGCGTACTTACTGTTTTGATCCGAGTCACGAAGGAGTAAAGCTATGAGTCGAGGAACACAGCTGAACAGGTCCTGGTGCAAGGTACGGGCGCAAGTCAACAAGTCCTTACTGCCTGTAAACTCCTTCAAGGCGTCGTTTGCTTCAATGAGAAGGTCGGGGATATGACGAAACCACTTGAATATCTCTTCACGGGCCTGCGTTCTACGCTTGACGGACTATTTTGATCATATGTGTGAGTACTGCGAAAAGTATTGGAAATTCCTTGAGAGGCACCGAGCACATTCGGGGATGGAGTGACACGTACATTGAACAGTATGATGAGTCCTCCTTTCAGAAACCCCAGGCCGTCACTGTCGGGAATTCCCTCTATTAATGGGACCATATTTCTTGACAGGCCGTCTTTACGGAATACTCGACGCAGAGGGTTGCCTTGTCCTTTGCCGTCATACTCGTCCGCAGCCTTGTTCATCACGTCTTGGACTTGATGCCACGTGCAGGTGTCCGGGTCGAAATCATCCCAGAATTCGTTGCCGTGGTTCAACTTTTTATAGTCCTCGATCATGACCTGCAAATCTCTACGATATGTGAGCATTCGGCTGCACGTTCGTCCCTGGCCCAGAACTGAATGATGATTTAGATTGAGGGCATACCTGCTCTCGATTCTGGTAGCGAACTGTGCTCTTTGCTGATCATAAGGTACATTCTCGGTGAGGGTGCCTCCCAAGACACCTCCCTCCGAAGCTCTCCGGAAGCTGTTGAAAGTCGTCATAGAGTCCACACTGTTCATATTCATGCGAAGTGACGACGGAATTCCTCTGGATACATCCATGTTTGCTATGGTGAGCTCCATCTGTGTAAGGTTGATGTGCAAAGACGAACTCGATCCTCTGCAAAGAAGTTCGATGGTGCATATGTTTGGCACGGCGGGTCGGCAGCAGTTGCAAATCTGGCGGACATCTTTCTGAAGAGACAGCAGTAAATCCATACGTTTCAATACTTCCGAGAGTCATGCAGTGCAACGTTGTAGAGGCGGGGCTCGTCATTTCGTCCGCCGATTGCTGACTGCATGCACATAAGCAAGCCATCAGTCTGGAACCGGTCCACGAAGGGGCCGAGGAGCTAAGAAGGAGTGTAGATGAGCGGCACCATGACCACGCCAGTGCCTACCACTATCTTTACAGCTGAAATGCAACCCCCGCGGGATGGTAGCTGGGCGTGAAATCTCGCTCAAACATAGTGTGTGGGGCTAGCTAGGCCAATCAACACTGCGCGATGACTGAGCTTATTACGATTTCGGTAGGCTGACCCCTCGAGAGGCGGCAAGGTGAGATTACGATAGGTCACCAAGCCTGGTTGCGCCACGCAAGACACCGAAACTTGAGGATCTGCGGCGGACACGAAGGGGCTGGGGATAGTTCCATAGAAAGGCGCCCTGGTACACCTCAAGCCCTTGCGTGATGACAAGTCTTCTTTGAATTTTCACATTTCATCGAGTACTTTCCTTGTTCTCAAAATCGCTTGAAAGTCCTTCGGTGGCATCTTTTAGCTAAGTAGGCATCCTGCCTGCCATTTTGGATATGGCGGACATAGTTGTCCTTGATGACAACTTGGAACGCATGGCTAATCTGGGCGCTGCTTCACCATCCGACGATAATGGGCTAGAGAAGCACAGTCTCCAGGATCAAGATATCATCGAGGATAACCCCTTGAACTATCAAGTTTCTGATGCACATTTTAAGCGGGAAGCAGATGGCGCCAAGCCTGGGAATATGGAGGCCACGTCAGAGCCGACTCCGATCGTGAACCCTCAAAGGCCCGAGACAGGTGCACCCACCACGCAGCTAAAGACTTTACACGATCAACTCGCTGATAGCTGTCCAGAATTGAGTTCCTCACGCCTTGAAAGCGTTCATGAGCATTACGACCATCGCGAGGCTCTAACATGGCTGGAGAGATTCTGCACAGTCGCGTCGCCGGACTGGAAGGCGATGGACGACTACTTCAGTGACTATGACGGCGGCGAACAATCTGTCGCCGACGGAGGCCCCCCTGAACCCTTATATGCATATATGTTGCGAACAACACCAGAAGTACGAGACTGCGACTGGCACGAATTCAAAAACCGGTATCCCGACGAAGGGGAGTGCTGCGCTATCGAGACTTTGTTGAGCTACCGAGACTTGAACGCGGAGATGGAGTTCGAGCAGGTGGAGCGCAAGACCATGGAAAAGCAACCCAGTAAGCCCAGGCCTTCAGACCCGAACTGTGACAATGAGAACCAACGCCTCGAACGGGTCCGGATCAACTCTGCCTTCATACTTGCGCGGCTGGCTAAGGTGACTGGCGAGCGGTCGTGGACCAGGAGGCCTCATACTTTTCTTGTTCCATTTACGATCTTCATTCATTACCACCAGGAAATGGAAAATGAGTTTCGTTTACTGGAGCAGAAATATGTAAGTCAACAGCCATGACAAGCTATGCGTTGCGTCCATGGGCGAGTCCATACTTTAAGTAGGTACGCTGACACGTTTGAAGGGGCCTGAAAATGCACAGCCGGTGATCGAGAACACAAAGCCTTTGAAGCCTGATACTCCGGTGCAGAACGAACAGTATGAAGGACAAGCCGACGACAACACTGCCACAGACAATCTCAGGAAGGATGACAGCGCGACACCGGCCCAGGATGACTCAACCCTCAACGCAGATGCGGACGCGGATATGCCCAGTCTAAAAGCATATCAAGACATGCTATGCTATATCAAGTTCATGCGCACAAGACTGATGCCCCTGTATACAAGGCTCGAGAAAGCGGACTACGACCACCCAGTCAAAGTGCGCTACTCCGACCTCTGGTACTTATTTCGACATGGCGAAATACTTTACGGGGACGTTTTCAACTCTGAGAGCAAGTCTCAAGGGGGCAATAGTAAGTCCGGCTCTGAGAGCTACCGTCCTGCCACAGCAGATACCCAACTGTGGCGATATCGCCGCATGGACAGATTCGAAGTGAACTGGGTGGTCGACGATCTTGCAGACAGACCCACTGGGAAATTGCACCGAGACAATATTCCCGACGACATGGAACAGTGCACACAGCTTGACTGTTATTACATCGACTACAGTGGCGAGGCCTTTGGACCCGTCCGCCGCGCTAGAATGGTATACTGGTACGAGGGCGAGAAGGACGTGACCAGCCTTCCCGTGTATCCGATCCGCTTCGTCAAAGATTCCCAGCAGATGATGGCACGCTTGCAGGAGCGAGGCACGAAGTTCCGGGACATTGTAACTCGCTCCCATCCAACAATGTCGTATCTGGGCTGGAGCTTGATCCACAACCCCTCTTCAGAGGCCATCAGGTCTAACCAGGGCAATTTGATCCAAGTCCCCGAGCATGTGGACAGCGATGTCGTCGTCGACTTTCGCGAAGCCTACCAGACTTGTCCACCGTGGAAGCCCAGCCTTTTTACAGTCTTCGACTACGCCCGGCAGCCTATGACGACCAACGACGAGTTTGCCACAATCCGCTGGGCTCACAGGGACAGAACCATACAGCTCGGCAGGACTCATGAGATCGTGGTCCATCCGGACGAAATCGAGAGTTTGCAGACCAAAAATCTGCATGACAATGGCAACTTCCTGCTGACGACCCGCGGAAAGTGGGACCTCGGAGGTCCTGGTTCGCAACACTGGAACCAAGACCTTTCGCCAGAGGATCTCGCCTTGCTCCCATGCCGTGTCTTTGTGTACTCGCTTCGAGACCGCAAATTCATCAACGGAGACATCCGCTGCTTGCACGAAATCACACGAGAGAAAGCCACTTTCGATAGACTCAAGATCTCTATTCGGCACAAGACGACGATCCAGGCGGTCGTGTACGAGCACTTCAAGAGGAAAGAGGCACAAGAGGACGGACGCAAACGAAAACTCGCAATGTCGGACCAAGATTTTATCCGGGGCAAAGGGAGAGGACTCGTGATCCTTCTGCATGGAGCGCCTGGGGTAGGGAAGACTGCGACAGCAGAGGCCGTTGCCGCGGTGTATCAGAAGCCCCTTTTCCCAATCACCTGCGGAGATCTTGGTATCAAACCAGAGCAGGTTGAGAGAAACCTGTCAGAGGTCTTCCGCTTGGCGAATGTGTGGGACTGCATTCTGCTTCTGGACGAGGCAGAGATCTTCCTGTCCCCAAGAGAAAAGAAGGATGACAACTTACAGAGGAACGCCCTGGTTTCCAGTATGGTCTCCCTGTTCTATTCATGGTCTTGCCACAGCTACTGACCTGTTATGATTAGTTTTCCTTCGCATCCTCGAGTACTACCCAGGCATTCTCTTCCTCACCACGAACCGCCCTGGTGCACTAGACGAAGCCGTCAAGTCCCGGGTGCATATCGCGCTCTATTACCCGCACCTATCCAGAGAAGACACCACGACCATCTTCAAGATGAACATCAACCGCCTCAAGAAGATCGAAGACGAACGCTTCGCCATCACCAACGAGCCCAAGATGATCATCGAAGAGGGCGGTATCATCGACTTCGCCGAGCAGCATTACGACGACTTCAGCGGCGCGCTCAAGTCCGACAGCAGATGGAACGGCCGTCAGATCCGCAACGCGTTCCAGATCGCGTCCTCGCTCGCGCGGTACGAGCACTTCGTCAACAACCAGGGCGGTCCGTCTCCTGAGGATGGCAGCAGCAGCAGCAGCAGCAGCAGCAACAGCCGCGGGCTGTACCTCGGCGCGCGGCACTTCAAGATGGTCGAGAAGACGACGGTTGAGTATGACGAGTTCCGCCAGAATGTGCTGAAGCACACGGACACGGAGCTTGCGCTGCTGCGGGAGGAGCGCGGGCATGATCCCGCGGTCAGGCGGTCGGATGCGCAGCACGCGGCGGCGTCTGAGGCACGTCGCCGGCCCGGAACGTCGCTCAGGCAGGGGTACTCCGGGTCTGCGTCGCCGGTGCCGGTGGCCAGGGACAGGGGAGGGCTGGGAGGCGGACGCCGGGGTGGTGAGGGGAGCAGGCTGTCGGCGGAATACGATGATGGCTATAGTGCACCGAGACATCAGACGCGGACGTCGTACGACAGTAGATACAGGGGAGAGGAGAGGGAGCTGGACATGGAGCCTGAGGGCGAATATCGAGATCACACTCCTCGCCGGAGAGATGATCTGGATGATACTGAGAATCTATCCTTTCGAGACTAGGCTCTCGAGACTACCAACACAGAGTAAGATAAATAGTTCAGCGTACAGACTGCCTCCATTTGAGGATATCTTCGGTGCATAGCTTTGGGGGCGCAGGAATGTGGGGGCGCCGGTGCCATAATTCTCAACTGATAACACCCCAAACATGCTTCTACCCCCTAGCTGCAGGATCTAGATAAGAGCTTCTTTGCCCAAAACAGTAAGTATACGCGTTTTGGCTTGCGCTACCACCATGGGTGCGTCTAGTATCCATACACCGGCCTGTTATCTTTCGAAGCAATCACAGAGTCCCAACCATGCGGCGAGTTTGTTGCAGGAGGCCAGGTCGCAATCTATAAGATGTCACCCATCCTTAAAAGGCTTATTTCATAGCGTACCACCGCCTTGGGTCGGATATAAACTCCTCGAGTCCCCCGCTGCTGACCTCCTCCAACTTTGGCGTCAATCGCGGTTGTTGTGTCACCTTGTGTCACTGAAACCTTCTGGGGCTCCATCTCTTTTCTCTTCACAACAAAGCAGGACAGTTCGCCACGTCAAGGACGCATACTGCAAACTCCAGCATGTCTTCCCCTGAAACGACATCCGATGCGACCGCCCCGCCGGCCGGGCACCACCCGGACCCGGTCCGAACCGGCGATGGCGGCGAGGTCCTCGCCAGCGAAGCCGACGCCGAGCTGCTCGCCAAGATGGGCTACAAGCAGGAGCTCAAGCGCAACTTCTCGACGCTCGAGGTCTTCGGCATCGCCTTCTCCATCATGGGCCTGATGCCCTCGATCGCCAGCACGCTGGCCTTCTCGCTGCCCGCCGGCCCCGCTGGCATGGTCTGGTCGTGGTTCCTGGCGAGCGGGTGTATCTTC
This sequence comes from Ophiognomonia clavigignenti-juglandacearum, assembly GCA_003671545.1. NCBI lineage: Eukaryota > Fungi > Ascomycota > Sordariomycetes > Diaporthales > Gnomoniaceae > Ophiognomonia > Ophiognomonia clavigignenti-juglandacearum. The sequence continues at coordinate 94,059 of PYFS01004172.1, read as the reverse complement.
ATCGTGGGCCTGGCGATGGCTGACCTGGGCAGTGCGATGCCGACGTCTGGGGGCCTGTATTGGTGGACGCATTACTTTAGCTCGCCGGGCACGAAGAATTACTTGTGCTTTTTGGTCGGGTATAGTAATAGTCTGGGCCTGGTGGGAGGGCTTTGCTCGATTAATTGTATGCAATTCGGTGTCGGCTTGGGGATTGTGTGGGTTGCGACGTGCTGACTTCTCATAGACGGCTTCGCCTTGATGTTCTGCGCCGTTATTGTCATCTCGACAGATGGCACTTGGGTACCGAGCAACGGAATCGTGTATGTCGTGTTCATGATCTGTACCCTATCACATGGCATTCTTGCCATGACTCTTACAAAGATCATGAACAAGCTTCAGACATTTGCCGTCTTCATGGTCAGTTGCCCTCTTCATCCACGGGTCATGGACGAGTCGGGGTGCTCACAGCAGAAACAGAACATCGCACTTATCCTCGCCACCATCATCGCACTCCCAGTGGGCAGGGCCAGCCAGCGCAACGACGGCCACTTCATCTTCGCCAACGTCGAGAACTTGACAACCTGGCCGACCGGCTGGGCATTCATGCTAGCGTGGCTGTCTCCCATCTGGACGATCGGGGCATTCGATTCCTGCGTCCACATGTCCGAGGAGGCGTCCAATGCGGCCAAGGCAGTGCCGCTGGGTATTCTCTCGTCCATCGGAATGTGCTGGGGTCTTGGGTTTGTGATTGTGATTGTGTTGGCAGCGTGCATGAACCAGGATGTTGACGCCGTGCTGGGGAGCTCGTTCGGGCAGCCTGTGAGTCTGGTGACCCTCTGATCGTCGGATACACGCCGTCTTGCTGACTTGTTGGATATAGATGGCACAGATCTATTACGATGCTCTCGGAAAACACGGTGCCATGGGGTTCATCGCCTTCCTCTTTATCGTGCAGTACCTGATGGGACTCTCCATTCTTGTCGCAGCATCACGACAGATGTGGGCATTTTCCCGCGACGGTGCCCTGCCTTTTTCGCCCTTCTTCAGGCCCATCGTAAGGACCTCCTATGCTCATTCAGCCTTTTTTTTTTTTTTTTTTTTGGCATCGTCGCAGCATATGCTAACATCCCTATTTCCCCACCCCCAGTCCAAACGCTTCGGCTACATCCCCCTCCGCACCGTCTGGGGCGCCGTCTTCGTCGCCATCATCCTCGGCCTGCTCTGCCTCATCGCCTCCGCCGCCGCCTCGGCGCTCTTCTCGCTCGCCGTCGCGGGCAACAACCTCGCCTGGGGCCTGCCCATCTTCGCCCGCGCCGTCTGGGGCCGCGACCGCTTCACGCCGGGGGTCTTCTACACGGGCGCGCGGTTCAGCCTGCCTATCGCGTGGGCGGCGATCGCGTTCCTGGTGTTTGGCATTGTGCTGTGCATGTTTCCCGAAGGCGGGCCGAGCCCCGAGCCGTCGACGATGAACTACACGGTCGTGGTGAATATGGCGGTGTGGGGAGGGTGTACGGCGTATTACTTTTTGAGCGCGAGGAAGTGGTTTACTGGGCCGAAGACGACGGTGAATGAGGCTGAGGGCGTGGAGGGTGTGCCGGCGGAGGGGGAGCAGAAGGGGGGAGTGGTTGCTGATGGGAAACTGGTAGAGGGCGAAGGGAGTGGTGGGGAGTCGGAGAAACACTAAGGTCTATTGTGCTGGTAAGGCGAAGATGTCAGTGCTACACTTGTTAGGAATGGGCGAAGGGGCATGTGCAGGGAATGATGAACAGAGTACGAGTGATTGGTTGCACATGTGGTTCCTTGGATCGCACCAGTCTCACACATTTCCCCAGCATTCCCTTTTACATGGTCTTTGATACGTACAGATCACGCATCTATGCATCTTCAATTCATCGTGTGCTGGCGTACGCTCAGCGAAGCCCGGAAACCCCCGATCTTGGTCTCGAGAGAGAAGAAGCAAGCCACCTGTGACGTCTGCGACTTCTCTCGCAGTGTCCAAGTTGATGTCATGCTGGTGGTCAAGGCACTTCACGTTGGAAAATGTTATTCAGGGGGGTGGCGAGCTTTAATGAACAGGAAACAAGCCCAGAATCTGGACACCAGCGAGCGTTGTTCCGTGGAAATCAAGGCGTGTGAGGCTCAAGGCATGGCTAGATCTTGCGATGCCCACATCGCCAAGAACTACCTTGCCTCGATCGTCCCGACCTCGACGCTACAGGCACAGAACAAGGCACAGAACAAGCCATCGACAGGGAGAAATGTTGTGTTCGGCAAGTCTGCCTGCGTTGTGCCTTCACCTGGCTCAAAGCGGGTGTCCACGCAATTTCCAGGACACCATAGAGAGTGCACCTTGTGATACGGTACAGTAGGTCTGTATGTACACTCCCGAGGTTCTTGGACAACAAGTCTGGGCTTTCCATGTTTCCATCGCCGTATCGCTTGTCCACATCTCCAGCCTGGCCAAGAGTGTTTCTGCGACCCAAACAATTGGCACAGCGCTCTCCTGGCTTGTGTCTTCCGGGCACGAATCGCTCCCGCCTGTTCCGATCATGCCCAGGCGCAGATCTCCCGAAGTCTTCAAGGGGGAGGCTCATCAACGGAAGACCATAGCCACAGGACGCGTACTTGTTGAACCGGCGAGCTGCTGCGAGGCTTTGCGATTGGGATTCCAGAAACTCCTGCAAGCTGCCAGGTCATGCCAACGCATAGTTGAGTGTATGTACAGCTTGCTAGCGCCGCCTTGGTCGCGAAGCGATGAACAACGCGGAGTGCGAGTGAGGCGCAGATCGTCAGGCTCTCCAGGAGGTTGGCTCCAAGGAAGTGATTTCCCAGCACGTAAAAGGGTCATTCGCCAAGACTGCCAAGATCTAGTGATGGCAACTCATTCTGGACCCTGGCGCACCCTACCAGCAGATCCGTAGGCGGTTGGGCATGGTGGCACGCTCAAGGGGCAGACGCCGCTGGAAAAAAAACGTTCCCAGCGAAGATCCACAATACTGCGCGATGCAGCTTGCTGATTCGCCAAAGTTTGATTGCAGCAGATGCAGGTGCTAGCTGCAAGCCATTATCGCCCTGCAGGCTGTTTCAAAACGCGCGCTAATCTACACCCAGTTCGCTCGGCGCACTGCTAGCCAGAGCTTTGTTGAACTTGACTCCGAATATTCCGACATGTTGCTTCTCGACGATGATGAGCTGTCATCAGACTGCTTCATCACTGAGGATCGTCAGTTCTTCACATCAATTCAACGGCTCTGGACGAGTCGTTCTTTGTCGAGTCTGTATAGATCCGAGATGGACCCGCCACGGAATGTCACTCTCTAGGTCAGCCTGGGGAACATACCCCGAGTCACAGCCCCTGGAGCCATCAACAAGACCAGTTTGGTGATATTGCGCCGTCTTGGCTGTTTCCTCCTTTTGCCAATGTCCACTCCTTCAATGTTCACCAGCCCGGGGCTTGCTGACAGATTTCGCGTCTGGTCCACACTCACTTTGCCATCTGCTGCAAGCACCCCGTACTATGGATGCAGCTCTCACTCGCGAGTGGCTTGGGCTCGACAGCCCCGAGGCGCGCCGCGGCAAAAAACACACAGTTGTTGGTTGGCGGACCCTTATGCTGTGCAGTGCTGTGTTGCTTGTATGTACCTGTGGGTATCCGGAGGAGGACCCACAGCATATCATGTCGCTTCTTGGTAAGCGGTGCCTCCAAGTGGAAAGGTGCAGCCCACTGTGCGTGCGCTTGAGAAATTACACACACATTACAAAAGGAGGATGGGCGCCTTTACGATGTACCTTGCTTGCCGCCAGTGCCTTTCTTGGTGTCGATTCTGTTGTTTACTTACTTCCCTCATCAGGACCTCTCATTCTCTTCTCGTCACACCAGGAATCACTCATTCGCTATTCCATTCCTCATTCTCTTTCGTCATCGAGGCTCGCTACGGTCGTCTCCTCGATTTTGAACATCTTTGTTTCTATTTTGTCTCTTCAGAACAATCTCTCCTTGCTGTCTACCGCTCATTACAAGAGCACCATTAATAATCTCCGAACCCCAAGAACAAAACAAAATCTCAAAAATGCAGCCCACAAACACTTTCGGAGCCTTCCTGGTCGGCCTCCTCGCCGTCGCCGAGACCGCCGCCGCCATGCCCTCGGGCGGCTTCCGCCAGTCGGCGCCCGTCAAGACCAACACCCGCTCCTCCGTCAAGCAAGTGCGCAACGCCAACTACAACGCCAAGTTCTCGCGGCACGGTGCGCTGGCGCTTGAGAAGGCCTACCTCAAGTACAACACGACGCTGCCGGACGAGCTGTCCACCGCCGTGACCAACGTGCGCACCGCGTTCCGCGCGATCAGGCTGGCCGCGGCCAAGGGGGACACGAAGCGCGCCACGAGCTCTGCCGTCACGACGCCCGAGGACTACGACGTCGAGTACCTGACGCCCGTGGAGCTCGGGTCGCCGCCGCAGACGCTCAACCTGAACATCGACACGGGCTCGTCCGACCTGTGGGTCTACTCGAGTGAGACGCCGGCGAGCGAGGTCAGCGGCCAGGAGGTGTACGAGCCCGAGAACTCCAACTCGTCGTCGAAGCAGGCCGGCCTGTCATGGAGCATTAGCTACGGTGACGGCTCGAACAGCAAGGGCGATGTCTACTACGACACAGTGTCTATCGGCGGTCTAGCGGTGCCCAACATGGCTGTGGAGGTTGCGACGGAGGTCTCGACCGAGTTCACAGCCGACACTGAGATCGACGGTCTGCTGGGACTTGGGTTCAGCGTCCTGAACACAGTCTCTCCTACCCAGCAGAAGACTTTCTTCGACAAGGCTAAGGATCAGCTGGACTCATTCGTCTTCACAGCTGACTTGAAGGCCGGCGAGCGTGAGTGAGATGACAGCCAGAGATCATGGGGGGGAAACATGCTAATAATCTTCATCAGCCGGTACCTACAACTTCGGCTACATCGACGAGGCGCTCTACACGGGTGACATCGCCTACACCGATGTTGACGCCAGCCACGGCTACTGGATGTTCACCTCGAGCGGCTACCAAGTCGGCGACAACGCGTTCCAGTCCACGCCCATCAAGGGCATCGCCGACACGGGCACCACGCTGCTGATGCTGCCCGTCGACATCGTCGAGGCCTATTACGCGCAGATCAACGGCTCGTCGTACGACACCGTCAACAGCGGCTACATCTTCCCGTGCGACGTCACCCCGCCTGACTTCACCATCGGCATCGAGGAGGGCCGCATCGTCATCCCCGGCAGCTTCATCAACTACTCGCCCATCGACAGCGCCGGCATCTCGTGCTACGGCGGCATCCAGGACGACTCGGACATTGGCTTTGCCATCTTCGGCGACGTCGCGCTCAAGGCGGCGTTTGTGGTCTTTGAGGGCGGCGATGCGCCGCGCCTGGGCTGGGCGAGCAAGGACTTGGGACTGGAGCAGAGTGCGCCGCAGGATGTCGTGGTGGTTACTGTGACGGTGACGGTTACGGCTTGAACGTAGAAATACGGTCAGCGTGAAATCGTGATCAGTCTCATATACCTCCTTTGATTCTTCTATTTGTACTCTGTCATCTTTGCCTGGGTTTTGGTGCTTTGCAGCGCGGCGTTCATAGACATGGTTGCAGCACTATGGCTACTTTGCACATATCTCCTGGTCCTGTCTAATGGCACACTGGTAATGCGGAGGGTGGAAGGCATGAAGACTCTCGCAAGAGGCTCTTCCAGGGTAAGGACAAGCCCAAATGACATCGATGGTCGGGCTTGGGAGAGTGCGCCTGTTTTCGAAAGGCACTTGGCGAAAGACATCTGGAGTGTCGGTGCAATGTGGGCACGATTTTGGATTTGATACCCGAGAGCCGCAGGTGAGACAGGGGCTCGCAAAATTCAGAAGATTTCAAGACGGACTGACCAAGTAATATTGCATTCACTTATGTCGGTCTTTATGCCGTCTTTACTTCGGGCGGGATGTTCTTGTACATAATTACAGCTATCGTGGGCTCAAAGAAAGATACTATACAAAATGTTCTGGCACATCCTCAGACACAATACCCACGAGTCTGCCTACAGTACACCTTTACCTGGGTACCCATTCTCCCTCTTGTCGTCCATGTCGACCAAGACAATGGAACGGTCCAGCCTTCCAGAGGCCGAGCGGTAAGTTCCACGGTGGACATGCGGTTGATGAAGCGGGTTTCATGTGAAATTGTGCCCAAGTGTAATCTTTTTCAGCTTTCGAGAATCATTGGCGATCCGAGCAGTTGGACGAGACCGAAAAGCAGCTCGCAATTGCCAAGAACTCAGGATCCAATTTTCGCACGGGAAAATGATACCCTGAGCCCTCCGATGATTCAGCTGTTGGGAACTGGGGCCCGAGGACTTTGCCCGGACTTCATCCTGAAGCCCTTGCATGTGGAACAGCAGCAGCGCGACTACGCGTATAATCACATAGCGTAACAAGTGCTGTCCATTCAATGATACAATAGTCATCTACTCAAGATGCGTCATGTTGTTGTGATATCTGGAGCACACGCGAAAAGACACCAACCGCCCTGCCGGACAACACCGGAGAGCTCCGAAAAAGATCTCCATCCTTGCCACCTTCACTGCAGCCTCTGCTGATCCGGAACGCACTAAAGTTAATCCACGACCAGCTGCAACCGACAATTAATCCGGACCCACTTTCAACGACATGCCGTCAACGCCCGCAATCACGCCCTCCCCAAACACGTCCCCGACAGGCCGACAAGCGCGATCCTCTGCACGCGTCACTTGTTCACTCAATTCAATGCTTCTGCGAAGTGCGCAGGCGAGATGGCCCGAGTCTCATGGCTGACACCCTGCGACGCGACGCGCCTTGTCATGAGAGCGGAGCGCGTCGGCGGCCGCTGCGGGATCACCTCGATCAAAGTCGCCAGAACCATTCTGTTTTCCTCTGGTCGCCGTTCATCAATCAGACTATCTAGGTACTTCGGTCCACAATATGAGTAAGATCTGGATAATGTCTTCTGTGCTCAATGATCTCTTACTAACCCAGGCATTGCATACAGATGCGCGCAGAGGTCCCCCACCCAGATGATGAGCTGATTGCTCATGACTGCCTAGTCTTACCGAAGCTCGCGCATTGCACGCGTGGCTGCCTCGGCCCCGTCGCAATCCAACCACAGGCCCAACACCCAGACCATAGCAAATGTCCAACTGGAAAAACCGTGCGCGACTTCCTCCCCTCGACGACAGGTCGAACACCCGTCGGCCCTCGCACATAAATGAACAATGGCTGTCCTTAAGGCTATCTGTAAGTCATTTCAGGTAGATCCCACAAAGCCGCCAACATCTACAAGAGCTGTGCAAATCCTCGGGCTCCACGCTCGGTCACATCGGTGCAATCGCATACGCGCGTCCAAACTCTGAGCTGTTGCAAGCCTGGCGCAGCAAGTGCCCGATCCTGCCCGCACAATTCGCGACCGTGGGTTTGCCAACGAAACAAACCAAGGTGAATCGCCCACCACCGTGTGCGCGCTGTCTGTCGAAATCTGGCGCGACGCGACACAGGTCAGCCATGACGCGCAAGTGCGACAGCGCGCTTACCGTTTGGCGGTCACTCAGCTGGCGCGCGAAAGCCTGTGGCATTTTCGCGGTTCTGGTGTTCGCATCCCGAGAGGACATTTGAGAGCAAGAGACCGTGCAGGCTTGCATGCAGACGGAGCCACGGCGTCCTCCGCAGTCATTTTCTATCAGCCTCCTCCAGAGCGCCGCCCAGCGGCCAATGCCTGTTTTCTTCTATCTTTCTTTCTTGGTCCGGGGTCTGCAGGTCCTTGATCTCTGGTTGCCCTCCATCACCGGCATCCACCGCACTTCGCGTCAACGCGTTTCGCATCAGTGCCCCCTGCCCCCTGCCCCCTGCCCACTGCTACACTTGCACGTGGCAACCACTCGTCCGAACTTCCACTTTATGAACAAGTTTTGGGGTCAACTTCACAATAGCAAAAGCACTTTGGCGCAGTGGTCGGGGCGAGTCACTTTGGTTCAGGCGCCTATTAGTCGGTCGGTTGCAGTAAGGCAAGAGACAGTGGTTCGTCTCCACTAGCTGGACGATTCCATTTCGTTCTTTTTGGCTGACAGTGTCAACATTTCCTTTTCGCTGAGCGTCTTTGGGTGGAGGCATGTGCGATGCAAGTGCATGTTGACCATACGGGAACTCTGCCATATAAGTTCGCATTTGGCTCTCCCCAACGGCCTAGGTGGTCAAGCGGTATGACGCCTGATGTTGTGCACTGGCAACGTTGGGAGACGGTGGTTCGAATCCACTCCATGGCATCTTTTTGGGTCATTTGGCATCTTTTTGGTATAATCTTCCTTCATTTCACATTTTTGCTGACGTGGGTCGACAACGTTGTGCTTCATGTTGAAACATGATCACTTTCTGGTATTGAGCATATAAGTCACGTTTCGGCTCACCCCAATAGCCTTGGTGGTCTAGCGGTATGATACCTGATGTTGTGCATGGCAACGTTGGGAGACGGTGGTTCGAATCCATCCCTTGGCATCTTTTTTGTCATTTGGCGCATTTTTTGGTACTGTCTTCATTCGTTTATCGTTTTTACCGAGATGGATTCAAAAACGCTGTGGTTCGTTCTACAGTGATACAACCAAAAGATGCACCTTTCGGTGCCGTTGGGCTAACGGGGAATGACGTCTTTGGAACTGCGTTCGGGGAGAGGGCGGCAGGGGAACACTTTGCAGGTCAGGAGATGGCAGTTCGAATCCATTACAGAGCCATTTTATTTCACTTTTTTTGTCTAACCTGATCGATGGTTCCTTTTTGCTAGCCTTCATTGGGTGGAGGCATGGGATGTACCTGAGTAGGTGCATACTGAACATGTGGGTGCTCCCGAGGTCTACCATATAAGTGCGAGTTTGGCTGCACCTCTCGGTCCTGGTGGTCTAATGGTCGTTGGGATGACGCCTGTTGGGACTGCGTTGGGGGGGCTTCGCAGGGCAGGAGATGATGGTTCGAATCCATCTCAGGGCCAATTTATTTTGGTCATTTTGACTAATGATGTAGGACATTTGTTTTTGCTGGGTTTCCTGGAGGCTTCTTGACCTACCTATAGCTGACTGGCAATCAGCTGACAGGCACTCTCGGCAGGAGCTAGTCACTCACCTGTATGGAGCCAGACTTATCATAATATCAACTGTGTCATAGACTAGCATTCGGGCCTCTTGGATTCCATGGAAGCTCATGTCTGATAGACAGGAGAAATCACCACTCAATGAACTTAGGAATACATTTTCACCAAAATTGTTTCATTCACATCATTCTGTCCACAAGCCCGACAAGCCAGAAATCCACACCGACGACAGCACGACGCCAAGAGCACATACAAATCATCTCACCAAGCACCAACAAGACCTCACTGAATAGCCATCTGAAATGCCTCCTAAGCCTGTTTAGTATCTCCAGCCCATCGTCCCTCGCAGCCCCATCTTCGATCACAAGCCATACTTCAATAACACTTATGTCTTCCTTTTGCCCTACCCCACAGTAGATTCCACCACATACAAAGGACATGTTCTCGAGCCGTCGACCAGCGCCACAGGCCCGTCGCAGCGTCTGGGGCCTTTTCTAGATCCGGGTGTTGGCTGCAACAGGAGATAGGAAGGAGTGAGGTGGCGGAAGCTACTTTTCTGTGCGTGGGAGCAAAGGGGCGTTGGAAAGCAAGCTATCCCAGAGGCTAGAGCACAGGTTGGGGAAATGGTCACGGCATCAAGGCAGGACGCTCTAGAGAGTCGATAAGAGAAACCACCGCAGCGAAAATTGTGAGTCGAGTTGTGAGCTGCTGCGCTGCGAGATAACGCCACCAGGCCTCTTGACAATACACCGAGACCAGCGCCCGTGCTGACCAGCTAGGTTCTAGGTCCGTAAGTGGTTGAAGCATTTCATTCGCGTTGCATCTAGGAAAGAAAGCGATCTGTCTAAGTATCGTCGGCCCGCGCGAAAGTAGTGTAAAATGTCCCGCTCTCAAAATGACCGACAATTTCTTCCTGAACCGAAGACATCTCGTCCTTGACAAAGTCCTCCATTTCCAGCTTAATCCCAGCCACCCGGTCGTCAATCACGTCCTCTAGGTCAACTTTGGTAGCATACTCAGCGTAGTCCTCGTGGATCATATCCACCAGCCGTGCCTCGATATCATTCCCGATGTCTTCCACACGTGCCATGATACGGGCTTCCGAACTCTGCAGCTCCGCGCGGAGGTCCGCTGCATGCTTGGCCATTGCCTCCTCCAGTTTCTTCTCGCGATCATCCATGATCTCGGCACATAGCATCTGGATGTAGGACCGGTACTGGCCCCGAAGGTGTTCACTTCTTTCCATGGCTGCAACGGAAGCATCGATGCCAATCTCCGCTTGCATTGCGGGCAAGGCATGCGGTGGCTCGCGAGCCTGAGAGACCTCAGACGTTGGAGCTGGTGTCGGCGTTCCGCTGCTCTCACGACGTCTCTTTTTCGAGGGAGCAGACGGCTCAGTCGACGTCTGTCGTTTCTGTGAGGGTCCAGGTTGGTCGTAAGCTGGAGGAGGGACGTTCGGCGATGCAGTATCATGTGTGGCCGCGTCAAGTAGCTGGATGACCTTTGCGCGTCGTCCTTCGTACAGTCCTGTCAAGGCGGCCTGCGCGATATTCGTACTGAGTAGACCCTTGCGGGAGGCAGCAAAGCAGAAAGACCGTAGAGCTTTCGGACCTATGGCTCCGGTAGGCATATGGACGACGATATTGGTTTGTGCAGCAACCCATCGTATGTCATCCAGTGTCTCCTGCTTGACCTTGCCACTGGGCAGAGGCCACTCGAACGGCCCAATCATCTCTGCAGGCTTGTCAAGCGTGAAGTGGAGTGCAACTGAGCCTCTGGCCGCACTTCCACAAAGTTTGGCTAGCGCAGGGTTCTTGTTGTTGGCTCCGTCGTCGACGAGGCTGATGACTTGTTCGGGATGGATCTGCAGGTATAGAGAAACATGGTCGTCCGGCAAGACAGGTATTCGTATCCTCGTGAAGGCCGTATTCGAGTCTGGCTCGTAGGACAGAGCAAGATACCCCGAAATGTAGCTGACAGTGGGCGGGTGTGCTCCGATCTGTGCCACGACTCGCTCGATGACGACAGGTTGACTCTGTGTCTCGATGGGAGTAAGGGCTGAAGATGAGGTGGAAGACATGTTGTTGAGATAGGAGGTCTAGTGAACTACAATCAAGTCAGTACAGAGCGCTCCCCGACAGGGGACAGGAACGGAAAGACAATAATCCCCTGCGTGAGTAAAGACACACAGGAATCCCACCCTCCCAGGCTTTTGAAAGAATGAGGAGCAGCCTTGACTCGAGGAATACGCGGTAGATGGTAGGAGCGTGACAAGCTGAATATGCCCTCGCCGCCCTATGGAAGACCGTCAGTGCCGCAAGAGAAGCGGATTTCCACCGGCTCAAAGGTGACTTGTCGAAGTAGGAAAACTCCTTCAAGCCCCTGGGAGCCCCACACCCAGACTAGGCCTCGCGAGAGGGACTGGTCTGTAGCTTGGTGATGGGTGTGGACAACTGGCAACTCGCAAGGTGCGTATTACGTAGTGTGGTATAATATTTCGACGCCCAGCATAGATTCGGCGAGGGGGTGCAAGAAGATAAAATGAGAGCCCACCAAAATAGGATGGACGGGGTCTGTGAAAGAACTGGATCGTAGGACTAGGTGCGTATAATTGAAGGTACCTTCGCCGCCCTGTGGAGAGCCGTCAGTGCCGCAAGTGAAGCGGATTTCCACCGGCTCAAAGGTGACTTGTCGAAGTAGGAAAACTCCTTCAAGCCCCCTAAGATCCCCACACCCAGATCAGCACCTTAGGAGCAATCGATCTGTAGCTTGGTAGTGGGTGTGGACAACTGGCAACACGCAAGCTGCGTACTGCGGGGTGCGATGCAGTATTTCGACGTCCAGCATAGATCCGGCGAAGGGGTGCAAGAAGATAAGATGAGAGCCCATCAAAAGAGGATGGAGGGAATTGTGACTGTTTTGGATTCAAGGCAGGTAGATATAACCGAAGCTGCCCTCGCCGCCCTGTGAAGCTGCGCCAGTGCTGCAAGAGTAAGGGTTTCCACCAGGTCAAAGTTGAATTGTCGAAGTAGGAAGACTTCTCCAAGACCCCTTAGATCACCACCCCCAGGTCAGTGCTTGTGACAGCGACCGATCTGTAGCTTGGTAGGGGGTGTGGATAACTGAATACTCGAAAGGTGCGTACTGCTGGGTAGTGCAATGCAGTATTTCGACGTCCAGCACAAGTGCGGCGAGGGGGTGCGAGAAGATAAGATGAGAGCCCATCAAAAGAGGATGGAGGGGGATTGTTGATGGAGGGAAGAAGGGAGAAAGACGACCGAGAGAGTGGGGACCGGTGCGGTCTATATAATGCTGCTGGAGGAGTCATGCTTGGACGTGAGCAGTTGGCGAGCAAATGCGCGCGAGGAGTTGCAAAGGTGGGTGGACGCGGTTGGGCCTGGGCGGCTGTGACGTGTCAGATCTTTCGTGAGGAAATTGCACGCATGTTAGCAGAGCCCCACGCCTTTTCGCTGTGAAAATGTTAAGGTTTGTTCAGCGCGAAACTTACTCGAACCCAGCCACTTCACACCCTGGTCGAGTTTCGCTGACTAAGAGACTGGCTGGCCAGCAGACGTCAAGTCTCGGAAATGCCTAGCACTGCTGCCTTGCAAGAAATGCCTTGCCATTCCCCGTTGGCATGAATCTCCAAATGCTGCATTATAAGTAATCGACAAATTGCCACTGCCAATACGTTGGTCCGCTGTATTGTTCAAAAAGGATTACAGTTGATCCAGTATAAGGTGCTGCGCTCTCCACGGACTCTCTCTACTTCTGACTCCTGAGACCATGGCACTAGGGTGCAAACGCTTGGATAAATCTTCAGAGCAGGTATTGTGTGCAGTTCCAACACGGAGCTTTTGGCAAGCGGCTGGTCGTCTGGTATGTTTGGCCGCAGGTGGAGCGGTGCGAATTTTCCCAGGTCGCCCTGGGAGCTCATCGAGTCACCCGTGTCACGCACGGGACCAAGCAGAGCAGCGTAATTGACGTTTATTATAAAGGTCTATAGTCGGGGGACCACGGCCTAGTGCTTTCACCTGTTCAAGACGGTTTGATGGTCATTTTGGCAGGTATGCCATTCTCTCTTCTGCCTGGAGACCTACCTACACAAGTAGGTATGTAAGTGCTCAGTACCCAGGCACATGCCAAGAATATGATCTTCCTTATCAAGGTGCCCTGCCTTTTAATACAGTCTCGTTCAAAACCCTTGACAAGCCATCTGAATCTTGAGGTAAACCCTGGGTTGCTACTAGAACTCAGATATCCTCGGGCCCACATCTTCGGTTGACATAGCCCTTCCTTCCTGCAGTCAGACCCAGCAAACACTGCTTTTTACCGGTACTCGGAACCACAGTCTCCAGCATATGGCCAAACCAAGTAAAGTGCAAACGGATGTACCACAGCACACCTCCCACGTATTCTGACAAGCGAATAGCCCCCTATCACATCATCAATACAAAGAAACCACATCATGACTTCAGTCCGCACCTTCGAGTTCGACCGTCTCTCGGCCCCATGGACCCCGAAGGAGGCAACGGCAAGATCACGTGCGCCCTCGCCAACAACAGCGGCTTCTGGATGCTCATCTGCACCTCGTCGCCCCCCAACCGCGACGACAACCCCGACGAGTGGGGGGCTTGAGTACGAGCTTAAAGAGAGGTGTCAGCTCTCAGCCACCGTTCCCTCCGATCCCATGCCAGTCCATCCCGCTGGCGCCGGCAACAACCCAGTCTTTTACTTCAAGAACTACAGCGAGAACACGGGCAAGCTTGGGGCAAGCTTGAGCTTGTGGAAGCCAAGGGGATCGTACGCCGCACCGTGCACGGGTCGCGTCGTTTCAATGATGTTGGTGGAGGAGCAATTGGCCGAGGTGCTGGTTCCGGCGGGTGAGCTGATCCGGAATTGCGGAAAGTGTGAGTTGTGTGAGGAGGTGGTGGTTGACGGCGGGGCGGCGCCGCGGTTCAAGAGGTTCACCAGGTGCATGACGAGATACTACTGCTCGAAGAAGTGTCAGACGGAGGCCTGGGGCGTACCTACAGCCTAGAACTTTGACCAACCGATGACCGGCCTGTATCTCGAGACCATGATTCGCACGCCGACGCACCTTCTTCGTATGGGGACCAAGCCAATCTTCGGTCAAAGCAAAATTTGGGCGAAGAATACATTCACTTAATATACCCAGTTTACCTCCTCCAAATCCTACATGCGCAGCCCCGAGCCCTGCCACCAGCAGGCAACAGCCGACATACAGGACGAGTGGGCGACTAAAGACTGCGAGGACATTCATAACTCAAGGCTGACATTCAATGGCATAAATCTCGTTTCTGTGTACAGGTGTAACCCGTCTGTACTTCAAGATGGCCGACGAGGGGCACATCACAGACCCATCACGTGTAAAGCCCCCATCAGAACAGCCACATATGCAGCCGTGTTCGCGCTGGCAATGTTTGCAGCCTGTATCATGTCAGCGAAGAACTTCTTCGTTCGTTGTGATTACAGTGTGCGACTCACAGATGATTCGCTGGCAGAACTCGCGGCGGAAGTGGCAGTAGATGATGATGAGGCGGTCGAGGATGCAGAGGCGGTCGAGGATGCAGAAGCGGTGGCAGACGCGGCAGTGGCAGCAGCACAAGCAGCTGTGCTGTTGCTAGCTTCGATGGCCTCGGTGGCATTGGCCTGGGTTCCATTCAAGTAAGAAGTAGAGAGGCCGCAGCCAGAAGCGTATTCAGTCAGACTGGGGCCGTAGTATTGCCAGATGTTTTCGTTGTCAGGCCCTGCACACGCTTGGCACGTTGCGTAGTTGGTTAGGAAGATCTCGTCATTGCAGACACTGGCGCAGTTTTGTCCTTCTAGAAGCGCTTGTCCTATCAATGGTGTTAGCCATGTGGGCTTCGCACAAGTCAAATGTGTTGGATGGCACGTACCACAGTTGTTGTGGCAGTTATATAGGGGTGACCCGGGAGAGAGATCTTCCTGGCGTCCCAGTATTGTTACGAATTTGGCGGCTGAGACAGTCGAAGCGGCCAGAGCTGCACCAATAGCCCACTTGAAACCTAACATTTTAGAGAGTGATGTTTTGTGAGGGTAGATAATGACAACACGCCGAAAGACGGAACTAGTAGCTGTTCAGCGGATAGACTATCGGCAAGGTATGTAAAAACAAAAAGAATGGCGACATGCGATCCCAAACAAGGACCTGCTGATTTCTCAGTGAGTAGAGGGGTGCTTCTATACTTATGCCGGTTTTCACTCAAACTGACTTGGCTGACTTATCTCAAGCTCCTCTGGGATAAATTTCACCGATATCGCCAGATGCTCGGCTGCAGTACTTGGGCCCTGGCACTCTTGGCATGCGAGACGTAGAAGTCAAACATGGAAGCGTTGATCCCTGGTCCAAGTGGATACCAAGGTGCTCCGATATTCCAAATATTACGAGAGAGCACGGTCTCCGCTTCGTTTATGCCTGCCATTGACTACCTAGGTACTTTTCGGAGATGATACTCATCCAGAAGCTGGCTTCATGCTTTCATGCTGCTCCAGTTGCTTTGCAGTGAGTCTTGTCTCGAGGGATGTCCAGGGCTGTTGATAGGCCTGGAAAGGGTTGAATCAACTGGTAGCATTAACCAGCACGTATTCATTTGTTGAAGCAGTGCCTCTATTGAAGGCCCTGCGGAGTCGGTTCATAGACTGTGCTGTGCATTCACCGGCCCGAGAGCCCGAAAGGTGAAAGGCTCCACAGACACCTGGGCACCTCTCCCAGTTACAGCCAGCCAGAAATGCAGTCTGCCAGAGTAGGCAGGTCGGAGAAGAGCAGTTTCGGAGCCGAGAGGCTCTCGCTGAGAAACATGTGAGAGATGGACACTTCAAGCTTAGGAGGAGACCGGACACAAGCCGACTGGTAAGCGCTAACTCGAAAGGTTGATACGAAGGCCGTGCAGTCAGGTGGTTAAGCTGCAATCATCTGATGATCTGATTAGATTAGATCTTGTGGGTCGCCGTCATCCTGGTACCGATCGGAGATCCTGGCTAGCGCGATCAGATAAACTCTTTGGTGTCACTTGAGACCCACATCCAAGACTACTATGTACGTTCCCTGCACTTGGCCACTCTTGGTACCATTGACAGGATGAGGACCACTATCATCGGGTCTTGGAGAATTTTCAAGCGCAGCCTCCAGGAGAAAGAAGCGGTATGCGAAATCCATATCTGCCGAGCCAGCACAAAGGCGTTGCTCTGCATGCGTGGACTGTATCTCCCTATACCGTGGAAGCTGGAAGCAATTCAAAGCGTACAATTGTACTCGGTCATGTAAATTTTCAGTCAGGAAACATATTTTAAAGTAATCAGTATCTGCTATCGACTGTCTTATCCTAGAAGTCGATCATCGTGCCCTAACCCGAAGCCGAACTCGCGGTCAAAGTAGACTTTCTTGACGCCAAGTGATTGTGTGAGTATCGGGCTCAGTCCAATAAAGAATTTGTACCTACGTAATGTCTTGTCCCTGGTAGCGACCTCGGGCCATCGATTTGCGTTGTGGACATGGGGAATCCGGGAATGTATCCGAGCTGCCTTTGCATATGCGCCCACGGAGTCGAGACATTTGTTGTTGAAGGCTTTGATCACCCACTGACGAGAAGCTGATGGCATGTTCAGTGGATGATGTGAACTGATTCCACTGCACAAAATAGGAGCTATCATCGGCAGCGTCAAAATTGCACCTTCCGACATGAGCATGCCACGGTGAGCGTCTCCACTCTTCTCCTCGTGCACAATCGCATCCTCGCCCAATCATCTTGGCCGCCCGCAGCAACGCCTGGTGATTCTTGGCCCACAGGCCCGTCATCAAGCCCATCCAATCAACCCAACTCTCTCGTGGAAATCGGTTGAGAAATTCGGCGGCAGGGTCAGATTGACGTGTGGTTGAATTGATGTAATACAGGTCCGATTGGCGTTTGAAAAGACTTGTACCTATTAAATTTGGACAAGCGCCCAAATGTCAAAAGGTGAAGTTTTCGAGCCTTTGGAAAAAGGTCGGTTTTCGCTTTGGTGGGCCCAGGGTCCCTGGTCCGTACCGCGAGGTCAAAAAGACCCCGCCTCCCTCACCAAAATGACCAACCTTGGAAAGTTTCAGCATCAAAGTTCAATAATAACGGTATCAATCAAATCTATAGAAAGCTAGGTTGAACGGAATGGAAGATGGGAGACCCAGGGTTAAGATCGATACCTTTGGAGCGCTCGGGCCTACTATCACCCGCAATCAGCGTTAGAACGTTGATGGTGTGGCTGCTACCTAGGTACTCCGTATCTTGCAGATTGGTGACCACCCTGTTGGCCCAAGACTTGAGCACATGCTCTGATATCTTCTCCGCCTTTTCGGGTAGAAGTGGAGTAGCTTGAGAGTCTACGTGGGAATATATACCCCAGCCACGCAATCTGCCTGCTGCTCAAGCGGCAAGCTTGTCTTCTACGGCCAGCATCCTTATTCACCAACACTAGAGATCTTTATGAGCTACCCCGACCTTTGCGTCTACTGCTTGACAACTTAGAAATACTCTCAAGAACTTCTCTTCAAGATGCACCTCTCATCCTCCCTGCCTATTCTCTTCTCCCTAGCCATGGGTATCCGTGCGGCTGAGATCCACGGTGCGGGCGCAGAAGGGACCATCATGGGACCAGTTGCCTTCCTCTGGCCTGACGACAGGATATGGAGCGCATCTGCAGATAACAGTGGACCATGTGGCAGCACGGCAGGTGTCACAAATCGCACCACATTTCCCCTTTGTTCGTGATGGCTCACCTCGTGGCCCTTTGACTATCTGCCACTGACAATTTTAACAGCTCAAGGGCAGGTGGCACTGTCTATCGCCGACGATGCCTACAAGGTCGCATTCTACGTCTCCTTTGACAATGGTCGGTACTCTATCTTTATCCTCTGCAGGCTTGGACGGCAGCAATGCCCGGATAGTCTCCATGCTTGATGCTAATGTTTCACTCGACAGACCCAACCTCCCAGAGCGACTTTACCGAGCAGATCGTCTCCAACGTGACTGAAGTCGAGCCCGGGCACCAGTGCTACAAGATCGACTCTCTTCCCAGCACAGCTACCGCAGGACAGAACGCGACCATCCAGCTAGAGTACTGGGCCGACTATGATGGCGACAATGAAGCCAGGAACGAAACATTCTACGCCTGCGCCGATGTTGTAAGTCAACCCGCGCCCTTCATATTGTCAACAGCAAGTATTGCTCCTGACCACGTGTCCAGACTTTTGTCGAGGCCGCGGACTTCACCGTTCAAGTCCCTTGTTTCAACGTGACCGCCGCCGGCTTCGATTCGGGTGACTCGGACGACAGCACCACCGATGACAGTGAAGCTGCGTCTTCGACCTCCAATAACTCCAACGGCTTGAGCAAGGGCGCTATCGCTGGTATTGCAGTTGGTACTGTCGTCGGCTCGCTAGCTATTGTGGCCGCTTTCGCATTTGCGCTGTTCAAAAAGAGAAAGTCCAACAAAGCAGCCGCCGCGGCGACAGAGGGGCCAGAGATGGCGAAGCAAGCGGACGCCGATGCTGCTAGCGTTTCGACGAACTAGATGGCTCGTAGCGGCTGGCATGAAAGGGGCGGAAAAGGGAGGTGGAGCGGTGATGAAGGGGGATTGGTAGGATCATTGACGGGGCAAGCGGCTGTCAGCACCAGGAAGGAAATCAATGGATGGGTTCGCTGAGTGAGACGAAAGGCACGAAGAACGTAAATGAGTACATGAAACAGCGCAAGTCGAGAATAATGGGAAAAAGTGCGGGGACTGCACAGCCTGGGTACGGATGATGAGTCGGGGAGGCATTTGTGGGTATCGTGGAGAAGTGTGATTCTTTCATATGTAGAAAAGTACGTACACTGTCAACGTATTCCCGGAGCACGGTCAACTGAGCCGCTGCGCCCAATATTCAACACAGATTGCAACCGGTATATCTAGGTATACTCTGCACAATTCAAAGTTGCCGCCACGAGACCTCACACATGAGCCTGGGCTTTCAGCATCTTGACCACACTCGCAACCACGCCGTCCTTCCTGAATATCGTCCTTGAGCCATCAGGCAACTGCTCCGGCCTCTTAAACGCAGCACAGTGGGCCCCGTCCTCATGCCGCTTTTCGAAAATAACCATTCCAAGAGTATATCCCTACGTGCTCGGCACCGCCGCCATATCTTTAGAAAACTGGTTTGACCCAAGCAGGATATACGCGATATACGTATTGCCCTTATCGGCGGTGGAACCTCCTCCCAAACCGCTCCGCAAAGCCAGCGTCCGCAGCAGCAAGAGCTTCGCAGGCGTCAGCGTACTAGCCGACGAGACTGGCAGCAGGCCCGCGGCCCGGCTCACGCACATATTGGGCGTCACGCCAGCCGCCCGAGAGAACCCAACGGCGGAGGGCGGCCTGGCCCACGGCTCTCTCGTCCGTGCTGATGACAGTGCGAGGCGGGTTGACGAGCGCTCCGGGATGGGCGTTGCGGACGTGGCGACGGAAGGTCGGCTGGTTGCACAAGGTGCTGCCGCACATGATACCGTCGCCCATGTCGATGTCGTACACCAGGGTATTCATCGTGGACATGGACACCGCGGGGTTGGGTAGGCTGGCGTTGTCCGCGGCCGTCACCTCGGGAAGACGTTGACCGGCGTAGTGTGCACCCTGCTGGCGCGGGGGCAGCCAGTTTGGGTTGTTGTTGGGAGCGGGCCCGTGGTGGTAGCCGAAGACGCTAGGGTTGGCGGCAGTGGCGACGCTGGGCCTGTCAAAGGCTCTGGCGGTGGCGGCTATCTCTGCGCGAGCGTGGCTGGACGGTTCGTACTGCGTTTCGTGATGCGCTTCGGCAGGCTCGCTTTTGATGGTGGCTGGCTCGACCTGAGGCTCATGTTGTAGCATTCCCCCCTCATACTCAGACTCGTTCTCTGAGTCTCCATCCTCGTCCTCGGAGTCCTCGGAGTCCTCGGAGTCGGGTTCCTCCACTTCTTCGTCTCCAGACTCGCCGTCTGGCATCATCTCGTTCTCGTTCTCAGGCTCATCCTCGTCTTCGCCCTCGGACTGACGGTCATGACAGGTATAAGATAGACTGATAGCAGTGTTTTCCTGGTATAATCATTTGAAGATAACGAATGTGCTTTTTGGAAGGAAGGCGTTTACGCGTAAAGTGGCCTCACCAACTTCGCCATAGAGAGCCGCGTATTCTTCATCGGTCAGGTAAGGCACTAAAGAGTCAGCACTAGATCTAATTCGAAGGAATCATTGAGAACAGGTAGTTGAAGGTTACTTACTCGTAAGTAGCACGAGGAGCGATGGTAGCGCGCGTAAGTTAATTCGAAGGAGGGGTGGGAGTACCTAGGTAACCTTGAAACGCGAAGGAAGGCACCTGTTGACAGCATCATTTCTCCCCGCGCTCGGTCGAGCGCGTAATTATTTTCTTACGTAATTATCTCGCTGAATATTTGTATACACAAGACATATGCCAAACATCTGCATTTTATATACTCGAAGATCTAAAGATAAAGCTCAATCTCAAGTGTGGTGTCCTGCTGTACTGGCTTGTAGGCACAGCTGGTCGGCTTGCTGACGGCAATTTGCATAGATTGTAGAGCAAGGATTCTAGGTTGTGTCTGCGTATCCATACGATCTAGGAATTGATCAAAATTTGATTAGGTAGCGAACAGCGAAAGCCCTCCGTCGATATAGGCTAGGTGCCATAAGATACTGCGGGAGCGAGTCTATATAAAAGCCGATCCCACGGGCCCTATACAGGACTGGCAAAGAGCCCTGAGAAGTAAATAATTAGTTGAAACACAAACTACATCCCAAAAACATAAAATAATCCATCTCCATAAAGGAAGATATGGGCGGGTGGATGATGAAGAATGTCATGATATAACAACAGTGAGAATGGTGATTTACAGTAAGACCATTATGAACTTACAACATAATTAATTAAGCTTGCGTCTAGCTGATGGCATGATAGTGGTGGGGTGAATGTCACAGTCCCAAGTGGATAAGGGTCCATGTCACGGCACAGTATGGCAAGGACTTGGGTCTAGGTGAAGAACTTGTTGTAACGCGAAGAGAGAAGGAGGTCACTACCACCAGGCGTCCACCTGGTGGGAATATATAGCCGTAAGGTCATGACTCGTTTCGTACCATGACAGTCCACTCTGCTTATGCATATAGGTAGTCTGGCCTCCGACCAGCCCTCTCTTCGTAGTTGTCCCTCTTGTCGCTTCGTACGACGACAGTCCATCTGTCTAGACCACGACAGGTCCACAGTCTCCCCTTTTCGTGTCGTGACAGAATAGACCACATATAGATGGCTCGCCTTGCATCCGTGGTCTTCAATTTTTATATAGTATCTTGTCTGGAGGTCCTTCTATATTCCCCGATGTTCTCTCAATCCATAGATCGTGGCATTGGCCTGCCCTTCAACAGCTCCATCGTTGTCATGGACTCATGGCCTCCAGGACGGTGTACTGGTTTCCCGTTGTCGCCTGAACAACGCGGTTGACGATAGTGGGGATCTACCTAGGTATAGCACAATATACAACAACGGCCAGGCGGATAGTAGAAACTAATGGAGCATGTCTTGGTCAAACTTAGAACTTTGTAGAATATGTAGCCTTGATTCCAGGCCTAGTCGGTCAGCGCGTTTCTTGACCTCCTCACCGAGTCATTGTCCAAGTTCCTGTCGTTGTTGGTGTCTTCCACGGATGCGACGCTACTAGCGTAGGAGAATTCTGATCGAGCAAGGACTGGGCGAGTCGAGGCAGTGGTGTCGCATTCATGAACGGGGTGATTGTAGCCAATCAAGGTTGATGGTGGGATCTTTTATCCCTTTCACGTCGCTGGCGGCCGTCCCTGTGTGCGTTGCTAGCAAATTCGGATGTGCTACCTTTACGGAGAGGACAAGATGCAGCTTTGGCGCAAGCAACGTGCCCGTGCGTGTCTCGAAAAGCGGCTGAATGGCCGCAAGAACACCGAAATTAGCCCGCTCGACTCTTCCAACGTTGTTCCTCAGGGCCGCAGGAGTCAAAGGCCGTTGGTCGCCGTCGTTATAATGCAGACGATCATCAACTCTTTTCGTACTCAGTCTGATTGAAGCTTCGGCTGGAGGAGTACCAGATGACACGAGCATGCCAATTCTCGATGCAGCGTGATCTTTCGGTTCCAAAAGATCGTTCCGTCTATGCAGCCGGCGCCGGACGGTCGTGAACACATGCAAATAGATCGCGATTACTATTCAAAGGAAGTGATTTTGCAGCCATGATTGAGCGCGTATCGCAGATGGGGTGGATCATCACTAATCCAGCAGGAATTGGCCCCAGGATCGGGCACTATCTTGCCATCTGCTACAGCAATCATGGCTGTGATCAAGGGAATGGTCCAGACGAGCAAGCATGTCTACAGCCTTTTTGAGGTTGTTGCAGTCCTGTGTCATCTCGAAGGTTACCATATACTTCTTCAAGTAAAATTTGTCCCTTCTCCGGATGATTCCCGACAACGTTTGCGATTGATATCGGCGAGACTTGAAATCATGAACATAGACTGACTTAGTCCACGGATGAAAGCTCACGGTCGTGAGAGTGACGACAGCAGTGGCCTGAATCGAGGGGTCAGCAGCCTATTTTGGTTGGTGAAATGTGTCAGGGATATGCATGGTGCTCCCGTCTCACGCGTTGGTAGGTGATCAGTGGGACCGCTTGAATGTTCACGGCGTACCTGGGTTGAGACTTGATCTATCCATCCGCTCATTTCTGACCTGGGGGTAGTTCCCGGCAGTGGAGTACAGTCCACCAGTCTGAGACGGACAAGTCAACCGAGTTGATGAGTTCTGCCAAAGAGAGGTTCATTATAAGTGCGTAGCGCATGGAGTCCTTTTTTGCGAGTTCGGTGGACACCGGCCACAAGAACAGCGATGTCGATATAGCCAGGACCGACAGCGAGCTAAAGACTAGAGTGAGGACATGTGTCCCCATGACAGTCATGACGGCCATGACAACAATAAATAACAGTATCTTCACACAGGTGAATGAACGAATGACTCTCAGCCTCAAAGGCTCGTAAAGAAGCTGTCGGTCTTGAGAATAGATGGAACTTTCACGATGTGCCTTGGAGTATTGAAACTTGGGATCCGTAAACTGAAAGGGTTGTGGGTGTGAAGGCTATTTAAGGCAAGTCGATATAACTGCGTAAAAAGTCCGCACAGGTATTTCTACTCTCGAGATGAATTCGAAAAGCACAACCTGAGGTTTAGCTAGGCAGGAAGCAAAGTTCATCAGTGGCCTTCCATTTCCCCGTGGAATATAAGACCTGTAGACGAGAGATTGAGCACATACACATTGTACTTCCTTGTGGCGTTTCTATTTGCTGCACCGTCCTACTAATGCACAGTGCCGACCGAAAGGCGCCTAGATGGACATAAAAAGTTTATTGGTTTTGACATTCTAGGTCACCATCGGAATAGTAAGCCTCTCTGCCTTTGTGTTTAAGGCTATAGCAGCTAAGCACGATCGAAGAATTAGCCACGTCTGTAGAATTAGGACCCTAAAGCAAATCTAATAGAAGCATTCGTTTACTTTGTAAATGTCAAAGACGCAGTGAGGCCGCGGGTCGTTATTAAGGGCCAATGGTTTTACACGCATTTGCCAAGCACTATAGACAGCCCTAGAGATCCAGTCCGGACAGGCACTGGCTTAGGGTGGGCATCTAATCTGCATTTTGTTTAGAGGCGGGCGTATAGAATCCCGTTTCTCGCCCGATATTCTTTATTATACAGTACATAAGATCATCTCAAGGCCCTCAACTATTGCGTGGGGCCAGTCACGTGCTACGAACTTTCAGATTTCCCATCTACCTGCAGAGACTAAAGTACTTGTACATCTATACTGACATTCCCTCCAGGATTGCTTGAATTTCGGGAGGGAATTCATCGCTACATCAAATCATTCTCTTAGTACAGATGTACCCGGCCTCAACCATGGCTTGCGCCAACACGATAAACCAATTACACGAAATACGATTTGCTAGCATTGAGTCTCGTGGCTAACTCGTGAAGTTACGGGTACAAGTTCCTGACTAAAAAGGAAGCTTTGCATATATAAGCAAAATCCATCGGAACTTAAACCAACGCTTCCCAATCTCTACGTACCCATTGCAAAAAGCTCATAAAGGGTTCAGACTTATAGCTCCGGTTGGCATATTTGGACGACGCTCTCGGTTTGTGTGGCGACCCGTGTATTTTCTCGTGTCTGTGGCTTGACCTTGCCACTGGGTTCATCCGGATTTACCGCTTCCCCTCACGAACTGCAGAACCAAGACCCACCATCGCCGGCATCCCTGACTTACTACGAAAAGAAGTCTGGGAAATGACGGCTTTGTTAATTTATTCTTCGGGTGCGTGGTTCAGCGGGGTCGAGTCCGGCATTGTTGACGGCATGGCAGCACAAGTTCAACGCCTCACGCAATTGACTTCAGGATATATAAAAGCCAGTACACACGCCAGCGGGCTGTGAGATGCCTGTTTGGATGTTGTAGATCATTTTAGAACTCCTCAAAGAAACCACATGTCAACACCGGAACCATGTTCTTACATGTTCTCTTCCTCATGTCGTTCATGTCGACTTTTGCGCCCTGGACACTCGCCCAAAACGCAACACCTGCTGCACCGGGACTCACGTACTTGTACACACTCAACTGCACGCTCGCCCCAGCCATTGAGATTGGAAATGGACCAAGAGGCAACCGAGTCGCCATTCCAATCATTGGCGGATATTTCAACGGTCCCAGGCTATCAGGTGAGTTTCCTCAAGCAGGAGGTTCACGACTTCTGTCACTCTCTTCCCAGTTCAAGGGCAAGACAACATGCTGACTACCTCACAGGCACCGTATCAAACCTAGGCGCAGACTGGGGCATCACAGACAACAGCACCGGTGTCTTCTCGGCAGACACTAGGTACAACCTGGTCACCAACGACGGTGCCAACATCTTCATCCAGACGAGCGGCCCTCAGCAACCCGATGGCCGTCTACACCTCCGCCAGATCTTCGAGACCGGCCACCCGGACTATTATTGGCTGAATAATATCGTGGCTGTCGGTATTCTGAGTGCGGACCCAACGGGCAACGGCGCTTGGGTCGCCATCGATGCGTGGCAGCTGGACAGTCCTGCTGCGGCTGTGTAGACAGACTCATCTAGGTGTACTTGAATGTGGCCCGGCAGCAGTGTGTGTACGATGCTGGGAGCCTTGCCACATAGGCAGCCGAAAACCCCCCTCGCAAGCCAAAATGGATGTGGGCTCCTAATAAAACGATGGTTCGGGCGATAGCTCTGTAAATATGATAGTTAGAAAAAATGACTCCCTAAGTAGACATCAACCCCAGAAATCTTGCACGTTGTGACTCCAGCTCTTACGTGGCTTTCGGCGTCGTTTAGGGCACCGCAGCAGTGTGAGACGTAGGTAGTTGTGGTAGCGTTTAGAGTACCTGTTGGTGATGTTACAGCGTATGTTCTGGTGGCACCTGCTGTCGAGAAAAGGCGGCTTACCTAAGGCAGAATCCAGTACACTCTGTATCTAGCTCACTCTTTTGGCTTTTTCAGACTTAGACCTTTACATAGCAGTTGTCAGACTCTTTTTTGTGCCTACTTCACTCGTTTCAGACCGTCTTCGATTATTCTCGTCACCTGCTTTGGGCATTACTGCGCTTGCGCGGAGCTGAAAGGAAACTTGAATCTTGACCAGCGCGCCGATCTAGTATCACTCACAATCTCAAGCACTGGAGGACAAAATGCCAAAATACTATCTCGTGTGTGTTTAATCAGTGGTCAAGATTGTGTCTTTCTGATTGACAGCTAGATACATAAGCATATGGACTAGTTTCGCTTTTTCAGTGGGTCACCTGCCCAGATGCACATCCAACAGTGAGTACCTAGGTAGAAGAGCAGATTTTTTGTTATTTTTTTTTTGTTCATTCAATACGTAATTTTGACTCCTGTAGCTGATTCCGAGCTTCTACTGGCTTCACATGGATAATGAGAACACAGAAGTACGAGTGGCCATAGCACGACATGACGATATGATACTTTTGACGATGCTCATGGTTACAACACAAATTCAATGTAGGGTCCACCCGTTGTTGGTGATTATACTGCCGAGTTCTGGATAAACAGGGACTTCTCACCTAAATCCCGGTTTTTTTTTTTTCCTTCTGAAAGATAAGTTAGACCCTTTGGGCCGGGAACGGCCACATGTCCGCATCTGATGGCCATTTTGCACTACCTTAGGTAGGCTACAAGCTGAACACACCGTCAACCACTGTACCCGCTAACTCACTTTTAGTATTGCACTTATTTATTTTAGCTCAAATCACATATTTCGTTTGTTTTCAAGTCAGCTGTAGCATTCCTTGGTTCAGAACGCCATACATATACCGGGGAAAACGATGCTGGAGCCAAACTTGCTGTTACTGAGGAGCTCTTCTCATAACATATCCATTTTCAAAATCCGTCACCCGACATTCAAAAGCCATCGCAATTTCCACACATCATACGCAAATGGCTTATCAAGGCGATTTCACTATGGATGAGGGAAACATGGCATCCACTCAGGAGCAGTCCAGGGGATATTTGCAGCCTTCCTCCCGACACCTTGAGCAAGAAATCTACGATGCAACTGTAGACATCGAGCAATCACCGAAGACTCTCCCGATCCCCATTCCTGTGAAGCGTCAGGTATCTGGGGAGGAAATCCCTAATAGAAATGTCCTTAGGGTGGCCAAAGGATACTTTCACCCGGACATCAATGGACTTAATCAGAAGCTGGGCTTCGCGCAGAACGAAAACCTGCCTCCACCGCTGCCAACAGAGACAGAAAGTTCTTCAGACTGTTCAGACGAGGAGCTCATAAGACCACCTCCAAAGCCGACTGGGAAAAATACGCCTGAGAAAACTCAGAGCTATAACGACAGATTAATTGAGATTGCCTCGTCGTTCCCAGAGGAAGAACTAGACCACACTCTGAGGAAGATCAGGCGAGCCGTCAGCCGTTCGCGTGAGCTGGAACTCAAGTCTCTCATCAAGCATTATCATCAACACAAAGCCCTCTTGCAAGGCCATAAGAAGAAACTCGCCGCTCAGCTCGACGAATTCGATAAAGAGCAAGAAGCCCAGTTACAGCTTCAGCTCCGCCAGCTGTCTCGTGACGCCGCCACCACCCAAAATTCTCTACGATTATCCTCCTTCGACCCAATCAGCGCTTTCTGGAAGCTGTCATCCTTCATCACAGAAACCTGCCAATACAATGCCGTCCAGCACAGCCACCGCAGAGACACGGAAGAACAGCGCCGTCGTCTCCTTCAGCACAGCACGGAAAGTCACGAGTATGAGATGTACAGAGCATTCAAGGAGTTTGAAAAGGACCTTCGGAATCATCACTGGAAGTATAGGCTTCTGTATAGCAAGGATGTCTCGAGGGAGAAGATGGTCGCGGAGTGGATTGCGCTTGCAGACCGAACGGATCCTGCTTCGAAGTTGGCGCTGGCTTCGAGGGACTCGAGCAGCGGTTCGGTGGATGCTACCGAGGTTCAGGATGTTCCGGGTCGGACGGGAAGAATCGAGATGTCTATGGATGGTCAACCCATTTGGTGGCTGTCAGCGTGTCGAACAAGCCAACCCACACAATTCAAGTTCCAACCGCAACTTGAATTCGCAACTTGGCCATTGTAACCCAACCCATAATTCGAGCGAATCCAGGTCAGCCGGTTGGTAAACGACAACCCAAGCGAGCGGTTCATGGCTTTTTCGATTTTGGGGTCAGTTGAGCCCATAATTCTTATTAATCCGAAGTATTTTTGGTCGGATCTAGCTCAGACCCGGAGTCGATAATCTGGAATTTTCCAGCGATTCAGCCGCCCGTTCGACCTACTAATTGTTCAATTTAGAATTATTCCCTTTACCTTCCCCTCCTATATAAATCAGGCAACCGAATGCAACCGGTTGCAACCATAACCGACAACTTGGTGTATTTGACGGCAACTCGCAAGCGGACCCCCTCAGGTTGGGTTGAGTTGACTTGTTTGACACGCTGGTGGCTGTTCGATAGCTGACAGCTAACTGCTACCGAAACATTTGGGGCTTGGTCTCTGAGCAGTGAGAGCGTCAAATCTAGATTATGCTGTACTCCCTCCTGGCCTACAAGCTTCTGCCACCCGTCTGAATGCGATTCTCTTGCTCTACCTAGGTAGTTACAAGTCCGACTTTGGAATAATTTCCATTTGTCAGCAGCGGTTTCGCTACAGTAGCTATCATTTTTTGACCGCAAGATGAACATCAAGAATATTGTTAGAAGTACCAGGCCCCGCACAATGTCTAGATGTCGCAGTGCAAGTTTTCCAGGGTTCAGTTTGTGCGTTGGCGTCCTGAGGTCGGCTTTGACCAATCATCTTACATGGTCAACCAGCCCGGACCCACTTTTCCGGGCTTCACTCGAGCAGGTGATGTCGGCATCTCCATTCGTTCTTGAGTTCCGCCTACAATCTACTAGTACCTAGGTAGGCAAGCATTCAACTCCAGATAAAATATGTGGAAGACAGGAAAATAGGAACTGTGCGCTTGTAACAAGCTCACTTCAAGTCTACGCCCGGTGCAGTCCAATATTTCCAAGGTTGTCTGCCGTGTTGTCGGAAAAGCTCACCATGTGCACCTAGCATTCAATGTTGAGTTGGTCTCAGCGGCAGCACAGTTTTCAGTAATCAACAATCGCACAGATGCCACAAATGGTGCTGAAATCTCGTATGGCCGTGACCGCGTAGTTGGACGAGGAAGCGGACTAAACTCGCTGCCCAGCGGCTGCAGTGTGTAATCAGGCATCATGCAGATCTTGGCCATTGGCTTGAGGACAAACGTTCGAGCAAAGATGAGGCTTCTTGCCCCATCTTATGAAACTTAAGGTTACCATCGACGAGTGTACCGCAACTCGTGTCTAACCTGTTCTA
This sequence comes from Ophiognomonia clavigignenti-juglandacearum, assembly GCA_003671545.1. Classification (NCBI taxonomy): domain Eukaryota; kingdom Fungi; phylum Ascomycota; class Sordariomycetes; order Diaporthales; family Gnomoniaceae; genus Ophiognomonia; species Ophiognomonia clavigignenti-juglandacearum. Next base: position 64,931 of record PYFS01004172.1, on the reverse strand, counting down.
TGAAGTGGTATCCACCGATCTCGGCCCTCATGCATACGCATGTTACAAAAATGCATGCCAAATTAACCGCCCCTCCCCTAATACCGGAATACGCCACGATTCTCGCAGACTCGCGCAACTGCTCAGTTGGGCTTTGCGTTGCCATCAACGCCCCACCGCTTGCTTTCGTCGCCGTCCTTCCAGTCCTTCTCCACGTAACCCAGCGCGCGCTTGACTTTCTCGACCGTCTCCTTGTCACCCGTATTCTTGCCGGCATTGTCACTAAGCATAGCGGGTCAGTACCTGGGACAGATGTGGGAACATTCACGGCAGGGACGCTGTAATATACCTGATCTTGACAGCCTGGTTGTTGTTGGCCGAACTGAGCTTGATGACAATATTCATGGGCGTTGACTTGCTTCCATCTGAAAGTCGGGCGAAGTCATTTGTCAAGAATGTTCCCACACCGAATGTGGGTTGGAAGCCAGCCTCGTCCGCGACCTTTTTGTACTTCAGACAAAGCTCAATGTTCAGCGAATCCGAGAACACAATGGTCTTCTTGTCCTCGATGCCCACGCTATCATAGAACTTCCGCATGACCTTCACGAACTCCTCGGGATCCCCAGAATCTTGCCGCACTCCGGTGAACACCTCAGCGTACGTCTTGGGCTTCGCGCTTGTCGCTTCATTCGATGCGGTACCTGCGGCGGCGCCGGGGAGCTTCTGGACGGGCTTGTTGAACGCCTTGAGGAACTCAGGCGTGCCAAAGGTGTCCGTCAGCGCGATAGCCAGCACACCTTCGCCGAAGCAGCTTGTCCAGTGGCGCAGCGCCTCCTCGGTCGCGCGGGCGTAGTCGTCCTTGATGGCAGCGATGCCCATGAACCACTCGTGTGCCACGGTGCCGATAGGCGGGATGCCAAAGCGCATGGCCAGATGCACGTTGGATGTGCCCGACAGCTTGCCCTGATGACCAGCTTTCTGGGCCTTCTCAGATGCTTCGACAAGACCCCTGAAGACGAGGGCCTGGGTGTGGTAGTCTCTTCTCCGGCGGGTGCCGAACTCGGAGAAGATGCAGCCTGCCCCTAGCAGGGCCTCGCCCTTTGCCCGTGCCTTCTCTTGCTGGCCGTCGTAGTTCCAGTCTGTATCCATGAACTTGAAGTATGCTTCGGATGTGAGCGCAAGAATCGGAATCTCATAGAGAATTGTGTCAACCCATTTTCCTTTGATTTCCATATGAACGTCGCCGAGGTCGGTGGGTGCGCCAGTATCCTCGCCGACTGGTGTGAAGGTGATAACGACCTGTTCGCGTGGACGGAGGCGGAACTCTTCGAGGAATGTGATGTACTCGGTGTTCAGATAGCCACAGTGCTGCTGGAGGAACTTCTTCTCTTCGGGGAGGAGGGAGATGTTGCCGAGCTCTGCGCAAAGCTTGTTAGCTTCCAAAGATGCCCAACAGACTTGCAAAGTGGTAACATACTCGTAATTTGCTCCTCTAGCCACTTGTAGGCAGTTCGCGACAGCTTCTTGTCGGGGGTTCGGTTGGTGAAAGCATAGGTGACTGGAACATCTCGGAAGTACTGATAGACAGCGCATTGCATAGTCAGCTTGTAGAGGTCAGTATCCAGGAAGGATATGACACCCTCAGGGTAGGGCGATGAGCTATTGAAGTCCATAGTGGAGGTTTGCTTGTGCTCGATCGTGTTCTGGGTTGTACAGTTTGTGTTGCACAGCTGAGGGGGAGAAGGGAAGGGTCAGAGCAGGTCTATGAAGTGCTCCGGTAAACGGGGCAAGTGAGGATGACACAGACTACAGATCATGCGACAGAGGGTATTGTAAAGACAGCAGCTGAATTTCAGAGCATGTGAGGCCCTTGAAGGGTTAGAAAGAAGGTCAGAGACAAGTCTGTTGCATGTTGAGTTGCTTTGTGTGCTTTGTGTTTTTGGAATGAATGTTTTGGTGCTGGATGTGTAGTCAATAACTCACCATTCTTTGCAGCAGGTGCCTTCTACCCCTCCAAAGTCGCTGCGCAACCGAAGCATTGCACAGGGTGACGTGGGGTAGGTGGACCCTGCAAGACCCCTGTACCGGCCCCCGGCTAGCTCCATTTTAGTGCTGCCTGCCGGCAAAGACCCTGCAACTTTCCCGTCAAAAAAGTTTTGGTTTGGATTTTCCAAAAGTCGCGACGACAAAGTAGAATTGTCACAGTTGCACACTGTCTTTCTCCTGTCGCATGTGCGTGCTCTTCCCTTGTCTGCACAACCCCTTCGGTCAACTTTGACTACAATTTACAAAGGGGAAAATCAGATCAGAAGAGTACATACATTTCATCGACTTCGCGTGGCCCAGAGATCATCATGGACATCCATCGCTGCCGCTTCGTTCCCTTCCCAGCCTCGCCCATCAACACCATCGCCTTCTCCCACCCGCTCCTCGACTCAAAACGACCCGCCCGCCTTGCGATCGGCCGAGCGAACGGCGACATCGAGATATGGAACCCTCTCAATGGCAATTGGTTCCAGGAGACCATAATACACGGCGGACGCGACAGGAGTGTCGATTCTCTCGTCTGGGTCACTAGCGACGACGAGACACTGCCAGACAAATCAGTCATTCTCGGCAGGTCGAGGCTATTTAGTATCGGATACACGACTACAGTCACAGAGTGGGATCTCGAGACAGGAAAGGCACGGAAACATGCCAGCGGACAGCATGGCGACATCTGGTGTTTGGGCGCCCAGCCTGCCGCCCCAAAGGGACAAGCGAACGGCGTCGCTGCTGCAAGTCAACCGCAGAGGCTTGTTGCCGGCACGATAGACGGCAGCATTGTCATGTACTCGATCGACGACGACGACCTGCAGTTCCAGCGAGTGCTTGTCAAGACAGCAAAGCAGAACATCAAGATGGTCTGCATAGCCTTCCAGTCCCGCCAGATTGCCGTCGTTGGCTGCTCTGATAGCTCCATTCGAGTCTATGACCTGAGGCGAGGAGAACTGCTCCGCAAGATGACACTCGGAAGGGATCTCATCGGTGGCTCAAAAGACATCATCGTCTGGTCGGTCAAGTGTCTCAAGAACGGCGACATTGTGTCTGGCGACTCCACCGGCCAAATTGTTATCTGGGATGGAAAGACCTACACACAGGCGCAGCGCATCCAGGGTCACAAGCAAGACGTGCTGAGCCTTGCTACTAGCGCAGATGGAGGCTCTATCATCAGTGGAGGCATGGACCGTCGGACAGTGCTCTACCGCCCGATGGCTCGCGATTCCTCCCGTTGGCAGAAAGTTTGGCACAGGAAATACCACGACCACGATGTTAAAGCCATGGCGTCGTTTGAAGGCCAGGGAATGAGTGTCGTTGTGACTGGAGGTAAGACTGCCATGACCGTGGAACTTTGCACTGGCTTTTGCTGACTACTTTGTCCAGGTCCTGATGCCACACCTGTCGTTACTCCTCTGCGCCAAGCCGGTGTCGAGAACCACCGCACTCTTTCCCATCTCCCTCAATCCGTCCCGATACAGAGCGCATCTGACGCACGTTACATCATCAGCTGGTGGGAGAGAGAGGTGCACATCTGGACGCTGCGCCGTCCTATGAAAGACCTCCTCGAAAGCGAAGACGTTGAACAAGACATCGAAAAGAACCGCAAGCTGCTTGGAAGAGTCCTCATCAAAGGAGAGGCAAATATTACCTCTGCTGCGATCAGCAAAGACGGCTCTGTGTTGGTTGTAGCGACTGCGTCAGCTATCAAAGCATTCCAGTTGATACCAGTGGACAACGCAAAGGAAGAACTGAAGATTCGGAAAATCCAGGTCCCAGCTAACATTGAAAACAACGGATCGACGCTTGTCCAGATCTCGCCCAATGGCCAATGGCTGTGTTGGATTCAGGATGGTATCACAGTCTTCACAGCCCGGATCAAGCACGACACCACGTCAGACGACACACAAATCACCATACATTCTCGATCTGCAAAGCTGGCCCGACTCCGAAGAGACGTCCCAAAGCATGTGCGTCTCGGTGGTCTGGGCAGTTACGACAGGCGTATCACCCATCTTGCCTTCTCGCCGGGCAGCGACATTATCGCCACTGCAGACTTGGCCGGCTACGTGGACACATGGGTCCTGCGGGACGGCAGCTCACAGAATGGCACAAGCACCAACGACGACGATGACGCGTCCTCCTCAGCATCGTCGGACTCGGACTCGGACCAGGAGCAAGAGCCTGACTCTGGCCCACGTTGGACTCGAAACCCTAGGGCACCCCTGTTTCCAAAGCTGTCTCATTCGCCCGTGGTTTTGTCTTTCTCAGAACAGACTCTCGGTTCGTCACTCGGTGGCACAGCCGACGAGCCCGTGCTGCTAGCTGTAACTAGCGCAAGTCGCATCTACACATTCCACCCCCTCGAGGGCTCCCTAACACGCTGGTCTCGGCGCAATGGAGTCTGGAAGCTTCCCGACGAAATTCGTGCTACGCGGGACATCATCAAGGGCGCGGTATGGCAGGGGCCACGTATCTGGCTGTACGGCGCGAGCTTCCTCTTCATGCTGGACATCTCGACGGACTACACCGAAGAAGCAGCGACGGACGAGTCTGCCGTGACCAAAGAGAAGAGGAGCAGGAAGCGCAAGCGCGGCGCGGACACCGGTGCTGGCAGCAAGTCAGAGAAGGGTGCCGCTCTGGCACCGCAGCATGTGCGTGTTGCGCTTGCGGAGGATGGCAAGAGCGGCGAGTGGGTGGATGTTGAGATGGCAGACGCGGATGCATCACAGCTCACCCAGGGGCAGGATGATGACGAGGGCGACGACGCAAGCGAAGAGGAGGGCGGTGAGCTGCAGAAGCTGCGGGACCGCGAGCAGTCCGCGCAAAAAGAGGGCGCGGAAGATGAAAGCAGCAGCAGCAATGGGCGCAGGAACTGGTGGCACACGTACAAGTACCGGCCTATACTCGGTGTGGTGCCGCTCTCAACCGCTGCTGCGGTAGAGCAACAGACGAACGGCGTGAATGGCGGCGGCAAGGGGGCCAAGAGTAAGAAGGCGGCTGGTGTTCCTCCGGCGCTGGAGGTCGCGCTGGTGGAGAGGCCGAAGTGGGATGTTGACTTGCCCGCGAGGTACGTGGAGGATTGATCAGACTAAGCTTGGGCAGGGCGTGTCTGGCGCGGTGGAATAGATGTCCCGACGGCACTCGGAGAGACGACGAGAAAGAAATGCTAATTATATATCTCTTGAGGTCAATGGGCTATTGTGGGTGAGGTTCCTTGATGGGCTTGTTGCGGCTGCTTCGGCGGGCTACCCTCCTTCTCGCGCTCGACAACTGGCTCTGCTGATCGCTCCTCCAAAGCCAGCATGCTAATTGGCACCATCGGCGTCCTCACTGTCCCGCGAAGACGCCCAACCCGTCAGCACACATTCCGCCACTAGCAGCTTGCTTGCTGCACAACTTATGCAGCAGCACACCTGCGCACCGGATCGAAATCTCGATTTAGCCTCAGGGCGGGTCACTCCTCCCAAGAATTAGGAGAGTTCTTGCCTCGCTCCACCCTCCAAATCGTACTGTAAATAGAAACCGTAAATAGAAACTATGTCAAGTCCCCGTCCCGCCAGCCGCAGTCGTCAAGAACTTTCCATATCTTCACATGTGCCTTCTCCACAATTTGCGTGCGATGGTGTGGCTGTGCTGCTTCCCAAACAAAATGAAACATATTGATCTGTACAATACAATACACTATTTGAGTTTCGCCGTCGTTCCAGATTGAGAGTATGTGCACCTGAGTAGTGACGTGCAGATTTGGCAACAGCTCCTGTCCCGGTTTCAACAGCTTGTCAAGATCCGAATAAATCACCACCACCACCACCGACGAATTGATCAACCAGCCCAGAGGTGCGCGCGCCCGTCCCGTTGCTCCCGTGTGTCTTTTTGTGGAGCGAGTCATTGATGCCTCTGTACATACTTCTCCGCCGCCACATACCGCGTGCGCGCGACTACCGCCCAGGACGTGCACACGGGTAGAAGAGGAGGCTTGTGAAACTATCACCTCGGGCTCACGAACATACTGCGGTTTCACGAAGAATCCTTTGGTTTGGGCTCGAAGCAACGACACGACGCGACACGCTGGGCACCGGTCGATGACGAGGTTCATCGGCGGGGAGAATTACTAGAAGGGAAAGAGGTCACGCACCCACCTCCTCCTCCACCATCTACGCCACATGCCGACCTAAACCAGACTCGTAACGAGCCTCGGGAATTCCGCATTCGAGTTCCAGAACAAAGCCACTGTTCACCCGGAAAATCCGTCTGGCGACGGCGAGGACGGCGACACCGTTCTTGGGAGGCAGAAGAGAAGGTTTGGAGGTATGAGGTCTGCCACACACGTCTCCTTGGCCCCGCCGTCTTGTCAGTTGTCGTAAGATGCTTGCGCAGCTTTCTTGTCGCTTTGCGCTCGGGTGCGGCGACGAAACGTGCTCCTCGGGCTTCGAAAGTGAGACAGCCTTTTTTTTTTTTCCCTTCCTCCCTTTTCGATAGTTCGATTCTGCTCTGATTCTGCAAACTCGCGTAGGTCGTAGCGACGATTAGCGACGTATTCGCATTTTCGCTAGGGTGTGCTCTTCATAATCCGCTGCTCGCACGGGACCACGGCTGGGCAGCCTCGCCACATACCGCAACTCATCTGCTACGTCCACCAGATCTCTTTTGTTTCGTCAGCTTTTGTTCGAAAAGCTTGATCATGCCATGACGCACCAGTGATCGTCTGATTCAACTTCGCGTAAGCTTAAATTTGATGGTCCGCGGGCCGCGCGCAGCTGGGTAGCCTTGTCCGTGGACTGATTCGACGACGCGCGGCTCCAGGTTGCCCAGCTAGCAAATGTAGCGCAATGATTATGGGGAATGTGATAGAACAGGGTGCGGCCGTTGCGTTTGGGCGGGTACTCTGATGCGCCTTTAAGCCGAGGAAAGATTGGAAGACCGTGAGGACGGGCCCGACCCTCGCCTAGCCTTGGAGTCGCGTGCTCCCATCATCGGGCGTGACCAGAACGATGGCGGCGGCGACGTCGACGTTGTTTGTGCGCAGGAGGTCAACACCATAGTAGGGAGTTTGAGACTGTTCCTTTCCCAGGTTGGCTCCATGAGCCTGACTCCGCTTGGGGCCGTGCCATGGCCTGGGCCATTATCCGTCTCAGTACCGACGCGCTGGCGACAGAACTGACGACGCCGACCATATTGGTGATGACGCCTCTCCATATCGGCAATAGTTGCACCTACATTTGGGCCAAGATGTACAGCATTGACAGCTCGGCTGGGATGTGGGTTCACCAAGGCTACGTCTGCACTGCAGCCTTACACCGCGTCCGAAAGAAAGTTCATCTGATGTATGCCATGCCGACAAATGATCAATAATTCAGAAGCGCGGCCGATTGGCCAGCCTCGTCTGGAAATTATCGCGACATTATCGACTCAAAACTGCATGTTTGGGCCGCGCATTCTTTGCTCCACAGAACAGGAAACCCGGTATTGAGCAATTCGATACAAAGTACTTCCGAGTTACGACAGCCTTGTAGCCTTGCCGTTGCTTTCGGTACCGTCCGACCGCTTTGTGGGGGGAGATCGATACCTAGACGAGACGAAAAGAGCCGAGCGAGCCAGCCTCGTCGTGGAGACGCGCGTCAAATGAGACCTCACTTGGCCGTTGGCACTGTGGGTCCTTCCTGAGGGTTGCCGCGCCGTCTGAGTTCTTGGGCTCACGTGGCACTTCGACCTTTTTTGGAATCCAAGACGAATTGTCGTCGCTTGCAAACTTTCACAAGACGACAAGACCAGCCCAAACAGGTTTTGAGTAGAGTTTATTAATGACTTTCTCATCAACTGCGAACGAGTTTGTCTTCAGAGAATCCCTCGGCTTATAGCCTGGTAGCGAGTGCGGGCTGCTCGAGTCGGGCGACTTGGGTGTTCATCGCCTTCCTCTTCGAAGGGATGTTGGATGTTGTTGACAGTGTCTGCGTGAATCTTTGTCTACGGAGTAGAGCACAGACAATCCGTAGGACAAGTGCCCAGCCCGATCCGGATCTGGCAACCCAAAGCAGGATGATAGATGATGAAACTTCTGTGCTCGCGGGCAAGGCGTGTAAAAGACAGGACACAAAGCGGACGAATTTGTGCCATGAGTCGCGACTCCGTAGTGCAATCTGTGGGTCTGTTGTGCTAAATAGTCCTCGGATCCGAGGGCCGAAACTACTCGGCCGTGCGCTGGAGAGGGACAGATCAGATGGACCTTCCTCAATGCCACTGAGCTTGGATGAACCACATCGATACTCGAGGTTTTGAGGCGGATGCTACTATGTGCCTGAAATCTCCTTGACAACCATGAAAACAGGTGCCCCGCTCTCGTCACTCGATGGGAGTTCGCTAGCCTGGTTATGCCTCTGACAGCAAGGCCCAGGGTCCTCAGAAATGTAACTGTGACACGTTGATGCCGTCCCAAACAATGCTTGCTCGTCACGTGCACGTGTGCGTTCATGTCCGCCCGTTCAAGAAGGCGGAAGACTGACGGTGAGTGTTCAGCCTGAGGGGAGCTTACTCTCTTGGAACGAGCCCGTCGAGTTGCGACCATGCGTCTGACCTGCCGCGATTGAGTGTGCGTGCTTCTGTTGATGAGAGTCAGACCACATCAGAAGGCCCAAAAGATTATCCATGTGATACCGTAGTCCATGCGCACGATCGCCGAGCATCGTCGACAAGCTTGATGCGTGTTCTCCCATTGTTCCCGCGGGATTGACACAAGGCGATAATTGTCGGCGTTTTCATGCTCCCCATTGTCGTCGTCGCCGTCGTCGCCGACGAAAATGCTGTCCGATCGCACTGTGAAGTCGATATCAAAACCGATTTAGGCAGTGGATCCCGGAAAGGAAGAAAAGCACGGACCATGCAAGGGCAAAGGTGGAAATGGTCGACTGGAACAGCCAAGCCAGAAGGACGCGCAATCCGCGTGGCCTGACAGTGTGGATCCGCCGACGGCGCACTGTACTTGTTTATTTTTCTCAACCCTTCCGTCGTTTGGCCCACGTCTGCCACGAGGCAACTGGGGGCAGCTCGGGACAGCTGATGGTTTGAACTTTGCGAAGCCCATTTCGCGTACTATTAAAACACTTGATCGTCGATGGAGTTGGTGATGAGATCCATTGTGCTTCCGAGTCAGCTAGGCGGTCCTCGGGCAACGCCGCCAGGCCGAACTGTGGTGGTAGAAAGCTGTCGTTGATGTTGTCGTCGTCTTGCATGTGACGATGTGAGATGACTGGATGTACAAAGTACCCCGTCGGCAACGTGCGCCTAAAAGGCCAGAGGCGTGCGCGTCTCCTCCCGGAAGCAAGTCGCACAGCTCTCCGGCCGTGTTCCGGATCGCGAGGAAAAGAGCCGCAGGGTGGAGACACGCAGAATTTGAGAATACTCATGTACACGCGCTTGAGAGAGAGGCGTCATCTGTCCTGCCTGGTACTGGAGGAGCATATCGTCTTTGAAGCATGTGCTGTGGCATCGTGAATTGGTTTGGAGCTGGCCACTTCTCCTGTCTACGGGGCCAAATCTGCGGAAAAGCTGATGAACAAAGGGATAGACACACCTGTCGAGTGCTGTCGTACTCGAATACCATCACAACAGTCGACATCTTGAACCGTCAAAGATCTTCTCAATTGATCGTCCGGTGGGGGCCGAATTGCGCGGCCGAGACAGGTGGATGGACCAGATAGATGGCGCACTGTGTAATTAAATGGTGCCACTGGTGCACAGTGGTTTTGGATTATCTGGAAATGTGTCCGGGCCAGCAGAAGCCGAAAGCAACTTGTCAGCTTGTTCGTCATCACACAGTCGATCGTTGGTTTCAAGCGGCACTGTGGGGAATGAGGTTTGAGCCACTTGTTGCTTACCTAATGTTTCAACCACATCTACGGTACTTTGGTACAAGTACGCTCGGGCAGTGCAGTGTTGAGGCCTCATAGTGAAGGCATCGCCGGTGCAAGTTGTGCCTGGTGGACTCCATCTGTACTACTGAATACGGATACGCTGACTGCAGATCATTCGGCCTTGTCCATCCATTAAAAGAGGCCGTCAGCCACAGCCACGATGGTCTTGGAAGCCACACTGAAACTTGACAGTCCTGACAGACCAGCGAGGGCGGAGGGATGAGAAGACTTGTGGGCTTCCAATGTGGGGCAATGCCAAGACCTGAGCCTCGTCACCCTGCAAAGCACCTCCGCACAGGAACAGAAAAGGCCATTTGAAGTCTTTCCAGAAACTCGGAAATTGGCATGAGCATCTCCGAAGGGTTGGCTTGCATTTATGAACTTGAATGGTACGCATTGTAATGTGCATACGTACTCTGTAGATACTGCCCCTTTCGACCTGACTGAATCTTGGTGTCTACGCAGAGCGGTATGGAGTTTGGCTTATGAGAATGAAGAAGAGGCACTGGCAAAAACTGCTACAGACTCTTCCTTTCAAATACCAAGTGCGGAAAACTGTGCGAGCAAATCCAGGGACCATGTTCATTGTCAACCGAACCCAGGACTTGGGTCAGATGATCCCTGTCTTGTCAGCCAGCACCCGACCCACTGTGTTGGAAACAGCCCGAGCTGATTGGCCATGACGCCTCAACGTACGCGCGTCGTTCACATCCAGGGGCCTCTCACTGCCAGGACTCCCTCACTTTTATTCAGTGACAAGTCTCCTCCACGTGTGCACAGTTGGGGAGGCTAGCCCGCTTTGGCATTGCACTCGTACGTGCGTACGCCTTCGTTGGCGTACTGTGCAGTGCAGCCGTGCTGTGGACTCTTGACAAGTCTGGTTAAGGACTGCCACGCAATCTGGACTGTGCCTGCTGTTGTGCGTGTCAGTGGCGGGTCCACGCAAATGGTAGGGTTGTTTAGTGCTGCAGCCCACTGTACCGATAGACTCTCCCAGGGCCCTTCTCCCGCTTTCCGCAGAAGGTTTCTCCAAGTCCCAGACTCCGGGTCGTTCTTGGCCCGCCTTGTGGCCGGCCGCCTTGCCCTTGCGCTGCCCACTTGGATTCCTGGTCCTGCTCATTATTGCACCCATCCATCATCTTCAACCCAAACCCATACCAAATACCACTATACAGCCTGCTTGCCTGCAATCCAACCCTCTCCACTTCCTTTCTCCATGCCTTGATCATCTATCATCTGCCTGCTTCCCACCCCTCCGGCCTGCGCCTCTCTTCCATTCTCGACGCCGCAGTCTATTCTCCGACCCTACCCTATACGCTCTTTTTGTCGCAGCCTGCGAACTGTGTGTGGTTGTGCTGTTGTGTTGTGCTTTGCTGCGTGGTGCAGACACTGACTGGACGGCTTGAACATTCGGCATCCGATCCGATGATCGCCGCATAGAACTTGGAGCACGAGAGGGATCGAAATAGGCGACAAGCATCTTCTTGACCTCCAGAAGTCAATCGGCCGACGCCCACACCTACGAATCCCAGCGGCGACTATATTTCTCTTGACTCGCCTGTCGACGCTGACGCTTACGACGACGCCTATTCGGGTCGCATATATCCTCATCCTCACCCAACTCCAACCCGCATAATACAACACACTGTCGCCGATCTGCAACCCGACTCGAGCATTTGGCTCCCGACCGCACCGTCAACATGGACCCAAGCAGAGGCAGCAATCCGCCTCAGGGCGACCAATACGACGAGGCCTGGGCACATGATCTCAGGATACAGTTCGAACAGTTATTAAGAGATAGGCGACTAAATGAACTCCAAACAAGATCGCGACAAGGTACTCCACAGCCACGAGAGACCGTCTCCTCCGCCAACCTGCGCGCTGCCGCCGAGTCTCCCGCATCACGTCCCTCGACCTCTCACGCCGCCAATCTCAATACCCCGCCCTCGTACTCGTCTCTGCGAACCCTCCCAAAGATACCCACACCACCCGCGCAGAACGACAGAGAGTCACAAAAGTTCAGGAACCTTATGGTGACACTATCACAAACACCAACGAAATACGAAAACCCCGGTCTGCTGGACGAAGCCCTCCAAGTCATACCTTTGGACCGCATCTATGGAGAAGCCGAGGAGGAGACTCAAGTGCTTCAGGCACAGGCCGAGAGTATGGGTGATGGCCGCAAGCCCGAATGGGGCTACCAGGACTGTGTCATCAGGGCACTACTCAGGTACGTCCGCTTGTCTGTTTCCTCATGAATGCAGCATCTGACTCCCTTTCATTAGGTGGTTCAAGCGGTCATTCTTCACATGGGTCAACAACCCAGCCTGTCCCGTATGTCTATCGCCAACAATAGCACAAGGCAAGACAGCACCGACACCCGACGAGAACGCCCGAGGCGCCCTGATTGTTGAGTTGTACCGATGCTCCGCTTGCGGTGCCTACGAACGATTTCCGCGCTACAGCGACGTTTGGCAATTGCTACAGACCCGGAGAGGCCGAGTGGGCGAATGGGCCAATACCTTCAGCATGCTTTGCCGTGCCGTCGGTGGCCGTGTGCGATGGGTATGGAACTCGGAGGATCACGTGTGGACCGAAGTGTACTCAGAGCACCAAAAACGTTGGGTCCATGTGGACGCCTGCGAAGAGGCCTGGGACAACCCGCGACTGTACTCCGAAGGATGGGGCAAGAAGATGTCGTACGTCATTGCATTTTCCATCGACGGTGCGACCGATGTAACCCGACGATACGTGCGCAAGAGCGAATTCGCACTCGAGCGAAACCGGTGTCCCGAGGAGGTCCTGCTGTACATCATGCAGGAGGTCAGGAATATTCGGCGGTCGAACATGAACAAGGACCAGCGGTTCAGACTCGAGAAGGAGGATGCGCGAGAGGATCGTGAGCTCCGCAGCTACGTGATCTCATCCATCACCCAAGCCGTCACCGAGCTTGTGCCTGGCTCCATCCCGAGTGGGCCCAGTGCTGCTCCCCAACTACCACCTCGCCGAGCTGCCGCCTCGTCTTCTAGCGACAACAAGGTCCCCGCCGAGCAGCCAGCACGACAGAGCGGGAATGCCGACTGGGCTGCTGCGCGAAGTGAGAACGACAGGAGGCAATCACCATACGACCCCTCTGGCCGACCTCCTTTCTCTTGAACGCTTTGACGAGGGACTGTACGATACCGACCATAACCATATCGAAGCCTGACTCATCAACATGTTCCGACACGCCACGCAAGCAATCGCCGAGCCCAGCCGATGCATTCGAGACCCCACGGTCCGTCCCATCACAAGGTTTGGCTAGATGCGTTAGCTGCTGGCTCCGTCCTCCCAGAGCCTCACTCGCTCAGCAATGGACAATACCACCACGACAACCAATAATATTCTAGTCGTCTAATACATCCTGAGCGACGTCGATCGGGACGAAGACCGCCAGCAACCGAACTTGACAGCCATCTTCTACCAACCTTCTATTTTATGTTATCTCGACCTTCCATCTGTATCTACCATCTACTATCTACCACCGACATACTCGCATTCCCTTTGTCACAAACATCATTACCGGTTGGCGCAAACTGGATTTCAGCACTGCTTTTGGGGGTGGGTTTCTCAGGAAGGGGGAAATCTAAATGGTGCTGGATGCTAACCCCACCGCGCCAAGGCGTTCATGGGTACGGAGCAAGGGGAAGGGAGGCGAAGACCATTTGCAGTCTTCTGGCCATTTTATCTGTACTGGACTGGGCTCGCCGATTCTGGGAGCCCGACGACTCGCATTGCATTGGGGTTTGCTTGTATAAAACATACATATGGGAGTCAAGAGAGAGTCGTGACGCTGCAGTTGGAGCAGACGTCTGGGCAACGACTCTTCGTATGGTGTACAGAGAGAGCACACACAGCGGGCGCATGATGACTTCATCGGAGCTGAAACGACCGGCTTTGAAAGGAAGGGTCTTTGATACCATCTACCAAAAATTTAACTACCCGCATTGGCCCCCTTCGTGGGGCTTGATACCAATATTTTGGCATTTCATCTTGAGTTGCGCTGTATGATGTTCGGAGGCTTGAGAGTCTGCTGACGCCCTCGCTAAGGAGAGCCAAGATAGCTGACTTGACCGAGCAGGGCATCCTGAGCAGATGCAGAGCGACAAGGTGCAGACCAACTCTCGCCTTCCAGCTATCTCGCGGCCGAAGACCGTAAAGACCATCTTCCATGGCACGAGCGGTGCAGCATAAACCTGAGGGAGATGTCTTACTGTGCCTTGGGCCAGTCATGCGGCTCGCCATTTGACTCAGTGTCGGGACCGATAAGCCCACAAAGGAAATTTTGAGTGGTCTGACAGGCTGACTGCTTCTACAGAAACGCATGCACATATCCACATCCCGGAAGTTGTGTGCTTGGCTCTCGCGATGAATAATGTCGTCTTCCGCGCCTGGGCCTATCATCGTGAAAACGAAAGCGTGCGGATGTCTGCGGGTATACGCGAGCGGACAAGCAGAGTCTCCCACATTCCGAGGACCCTAGAGCTATCTTGAGCTTACGGCGTGCAGCGGAGACACATGTCTTGCATAATACACACATACAAAAGTATATACTGAACGCCGATGGATTTTATCGTACTGTATAAATCTGACAGAAAGAGTCGAGGGAGGAAGGGGGGGGGGCATCACAGCGAAGCACCGACAAGCTATGTCCGGAAATTTTGTCATGTGTGGAAGGAGGAAGCACAGCCTCCTCGGGTTGGGCTGCCGAGCGGTGATGAGCCGAGAGATCAAGGGGCCCCACGGCCGTGCTTATTTTTAGCATTCGACGGCGAACGACAAAATCTGCGAGAAATCATAAATCCCATGGCGATCGGGTTTGCCGGGAGCCGCGGCATGCTCCCGTGTGCGGTTGTCGAGTGCGAGGAAATTAGAACTCGGGTGGTCGTGTGGATTGGTGGTAGTCGATGCCCGACCTGCGGCCTGTGCTCCTTTTTTGCACTGTGCAGAAATGTGGCCAGTTCAGAAATGGAGACATGGGACGATCTAAGATGAGGCCCATGCCATCCCGGCGACCACCGCCGGTAGGTTATTGAGAATTTTTGACGACATGGGAGGCGAGGATTGTGATGGGGCTGGTGAGGCTCACGATCACTTGAGCAGTCATGGAGCTAGCAGACCCAGGGGGGGGGGGGGTTATTTCTTGCTTGTATATGGTAGACCTAAGGTATGTACAGAGTAAGTACTTAGTAACTACCACCCATTCTGTCTCCAGGCCTTCAGAGGTCGTCTTTCTTCTTTTCCCCACTGTTCAGTCCGCCAGCTGCGAGCGGTGTTTGGACTGTATGCCCGTCGGTAATGTACATAGTCATGACCTTGGGGCCTGGGTAATTCCGTCTTGCGTGGATGACCCACCACATGCCAGTCAGGACAATGACGCCGACGAGAATCACAGAGTTGTAGTTCATGGCTTCTGTGGTGGTGGGGATAATGAATGCTGTGTTGTGCGAGCACGTTGGTCAGCCATCTTGCCTTGTCCCTTGTGCGGGTTCCAATACCTGGGCGGGCCTTCCATTGCCCAAGCGGACGATGCAAGTGAGGGAGGGGTAGGAGGGGGATAGGAGCTCACGGAAGCAGTAAAAGACGTTGAACATCGAAATCAACGCCACAGCGGTGAGATTCACGGGCGTGCCCCATTTCCCGAGATGAAACGGGCCCTTGGGGAAGTGCCGCCGCTTCGTCAGGACATTTGCCAGGAACGGAATCGCGTACGACACGGTCGTGAGGATGATGAACGAGCCCGTGAGATCGAGGAACGCCGTCGAGCTGCCGATGGGGATGGCGCCCAGCCCCGTGGCGATGACAGCCACGAAGATAGTCGCGGGCACGGGACATGACAGGCGCTCCTGTACACTGGCGAACAGGCCCGAAAAGGGCACGGCGTTGTCGCGGGCGAGAGCCCAGTAGATGCGCGAGTTCTGAGCACACGGACGAGGTCAGTAAGTGAAGTTGTCCCCTCCAATTTTCGTCATCGCTTTCCCTCTCATCTTCACCCACGGCGTCCACGAAATTAGCCAAGGGTCCCACTCACCGTTACAGTCGTGCCAATGCAGCAGAGAAACGACGAGCACAACACAATAAACAACAGCCCAAACTGCGCGCCCAGATTCTGCTCTCCGCTCGCGCTAGCCGTCGCCTGCGCATAGATGTTCGCCAGCGGGTACGTGTTGATGCCGCCCGTCAGCACGCTCAGGTCCGAGATGGCGTACATGATCGTGATGGCAAACACGAACGCGTACAGGAAGCCCAGGCCGATCTGCAGCGCAATCGCCTTGGGCAGGTCCGTGCGCGGCCGCGGCAGCTCCTCAGCCATGTGCGTGATAGCGTCGGGCGTGCCGACGGTGAAGGCGCCGTTGAGCACGCCGCAGAGGAAGGCGACGCCGCCAGGCCAGCCCGTCACGTTGTTCTCGTCGAACGAGTTCCACACGAACTGGCTGCTCGCGTGGCGCGCGGGCATCGCGGCCACGACGACGATGGTGACGAGGCCGCCGACGACGACGAAGAACATGCCCAGCGTCTGCGTCAGCGGCACGAGGCGGTTCGCGAGGATCACGACGAGCGCGGACACCCAGCACACGATCACGTACGCGATGTACACCTGCCACGCGTTGTAGACGTACGTGTCCTGGTGGTAGACGACGTACAGGTTGACCGCGACGTTGGCGGTGATCTGGATGAGCGACGCGAGGTCGAACATCCACCCGTAGAAGTTGATCCAGCCCGTGAAGAAGCCGACCGCGCGGCCCCAGCGCGGGCCCGCGGCGATGGTGGCCCAGTGGTAGACGCCGCCTGCGGTGGGGACGGAGGAGGAGAACTGTGCAGTGGAAGAGATAGGGGTGGTCAGTCAGCCAGTCTGTGCGTGATGTTGGTGCCTTGATACATAAGGTTTTGTTCCTGCAGAACCATGCAGCGTGACACGTCTCAGACAGATTGTCACATACCTCAGCCAGACCGAGCCCTATGAACGTGTAGTAGAATGCAGCAACGATCAGTCCGAAGATAAGCCCTGTAGGGCCACCATTGGCTGAAGAAATGCAAAAAGGGTGTCAGCATAGGCAGTCTATCGATATCGTTGCTTTTCTGAGATTGTACAGACGCATGGACGTCGTGGCGGCGCAGACGTACCTATCGAGACGGATATCGACGAGCCCAAGGCAATCCAAGCATTGTCGACGGTGAGGGCGATGCCCGACAGGCCCAGTAGTCCGTACTGTCTCTTCAACTGATCTTGATACCCCGAGGCATTCACGACTGCGCCGTCCTGCGCGTTGACCACAGTCTCATCTTCGGGCTGCCCTGCTGACTCCGGACTGCTTCTTCCCAGTTTGTGGTCGTTGTGGCCGTTCATCTTCGCGTGTGTTATCCAGTGAGGGTCGTCTCGTCTCTGAAAATCAGCCTTACTCACGAAAACTTGAGAGAACGAATATCGCTAGCTATGCGCGTGTAAAAAGAAGTAAAAGACAGGCTGGAAGCAGGCACATCGGCACATACATGCAAGAGCCGGAGATTCGTGCATGCTATGGTAAGAACATTGCTTCTTTCTGACGTAGTATCTATTACCCTGAGGTGCATATATGTGTTACAACTCGCCGGATACTCAGGATCTGGTGCTGACCTGAATACCTACTGTGTGCTCTTGTAATCACACGCCAAACTGTGTGATCTTCCCCCCCATGCATTAGCTCCTCCTACCCGGGCCTGGCTTGCGAGCAGTCAGGCTTGGACAGCTTGTAAATGAGGTCGAATCATGAGAGCAAGCAAATAGGACGCCGGGGAGCAAAGATAAGGTTTCAAGCTTGATACGGGCCTTTATCCAAGAAGGGTTACGGGCAAGGGGGTCGAATTAACAGGCCCAAGAGACGAGCCCGAGACCATGGGACGCTACTGCATAGAAATGGTGACCGAGATGCCGGGTTCTGGCAAATAATTTGGTGGGAGCGTTATACTTCTCAAGGCCTTATCTTTTGCCTAGCGATCTTCATCACATCTAGCGTCGAATGGTACAGGTCATCGTGCAGGATGGCCCTGGCTTGCTGTAACGTCACGGTTGTAGTCACACAGCCGTCGGTAGATTTGAGGCATGTCAAAGAATGATCTGAATGAAGAACGAGCGCCCTAGAAGGCTGTTGACACTTCTAGAAAGTGGAAACGCTGGCAGACATGGCCTCGTAAATCTGGTCATTTCAGTATGTCTCCTACTAGGTATACTCCGTACAGTTGACGTTGAAGCCAGGCCGTGCTGGGATGGTTTTAGCGGGTCCATTCCAACCGACGCGGGTAGGGGTCGGCCCGGGATCTTTATCTCGAGAGATGCAAGGTTCTCCACTTGGAACCTGAACGATGCATAAGCTTTTCCCCGAAGCCTCCGAGCTGGCTGACAAAGCCAATTCAACCTCATGATGACCTCTCATGTCGGCAGCTTCTCCTCCTCACAGCCGGTACACCTGGGTAGATTTCTTATAGCTCACTGACAAAGCATTCCGAACGCGCCAGATGTTAAGCGTGTTAAGCACATCTACGAATGCCCATTGAACAACTTCCTAGGAACAAGAGCTTCAAGCTCTCAAAAATCTCCAAGTTGACTTTCGCGGTCGTAGGCCTCCCGAGTAGCCTCCCTACTTGTGTTCCGCAACGTCTTGATACTTGGTGCGAGGCGTCATGAACATGGCTGCAAGAGAAATATGCCATAGCCTCGTCTGCATAATGCAATGCTGCTTTTGTCTGATGCCCATGTGCCATCGATACAGACCCACTTAGCCACCTAAATGTGCGCCCTCTGGCGCAGTTGTGCTCTCGTTTCGAGATGCTTCCACAATCTACACATGAAAAGTATGCTTCGCGAGATGTACACCCGTGCCGTTACCATTTATAGGTGGCGCCGAGTCCAGGCGTTGCATTTGAGTTGCTTCCTCAGCCACGTCAGATATGCCCCAGACATGATGGTGGGATGGAATAATCGCCTCAGATACTGCCCTTTTATGTTCAGCCTGTACATTCCACGCGTATCAAGAAATCCAAATAGCTTCTCAGACGGCCCAAACATGGGTTGGAACCACGAAGCGGCGCTTCCAGCTTCCTCCCGGGCATGTCCTCGTCAACATGAGGGTGAGGCTGAACTCATTATTGACAGCATCGTGGTGACTGAGGTGCAGTTTGGCAGGCGTGCCTTTGAACTTTAACAATAGCCCTGGCGACCTGAACTTCTCAGTCTTCCTGTCCTGCTCAGGGGCTGCCTGGTTGAGATCCTGAAATCACATGGAGAGCCTGAAGCACACCGGACCAGCTCGAGGCAACCCGGTCGAGTAGCAATTACGACGTGGCCACTATAGACAACACAGCCTGATAATGTTCCCAAAGTCAGTCCACTAGGCGTGCCCACAGACTTCATACCTGTCTGTACGCTGCCTTCCAGCACGAGATCAGACAAGCACCTGCAGGCACGACAGAACTGGCCAAAGCCCAGCAAGTTGAGCTCGAAGTCCCCGCAGCGCAATTGCACCTCCGATCCTTATTGTAGGCATACCCACGCTGCCTCGGTCGAATGAATTCTCTCTCGCACGCCTGGCAATACTGTGGTGTAACTGCTCTTGAAACCGCAGTGGACGAGCCGGCATGGGGGATGACTGCTGCAGTAAGCCCGACTATGGACTTCAGGAATCAGGATGCTAGCAGCCTGATTCCTCCGCCGTCTCTTATATCAGAAACAGCATCCAAGTCACATAAGTATGTGCACTTCCTGTTTGTGAAATGTCTGAGCAAGCCTCGACATACCAAATTCCTGTACATATCAATTATGTAGCTCTCCCAAGAAGTAAAATGTTACCCCGTCTCGTATCACAGCAAGAACAACGGCCGCGATAAGGGCACGTACTGATCTAAATTAGACGTCTAAACTCTCCCATGTCTGCCCTGAATGTCGGAGATGCTCGCTTGAACGAGCGAGAAGCAGGTGAAGGTAACAGCGTAGGCCAAACCGGTCCACCGCACAGTGCTCTCGCTCCTTGGGAGGAAATCCCTTGGATATCATGGGTGGTAAGATCACCAAGGCTGCTTCAGCTTGCATCGACCATCTTGGAAGGTCCAGTAGGAAGATCAGGTGACACTATCAGTCATTGGGTTTCTCGAGAAAGCCGAACCAAGAAAATGATGCGGCGGCGCTGAGGGTAGCTGTAAATTGACATTTGCTAGACCTCCTGGACTTCTAGGGTGTTGCAAATTCTAACAACTGGCTAGCAGCTCTAAGACGCCAGAGATGCCTCATCCGGGCAGTTTCATCGGTCTGGATGAGAGCTGTCGTTCTTGCTGTAATGATCATCAACTCGCTGATACAAAGGCGCCATTTCGTGGTGCTTGAACTCACTATGGAGTTCCCAAATTCCCATACCCTTTTTTGATCAGTTTGTTAGATATTTTCGGTGGCCCATACATCTAAGTACAGAGCCCGTGACTTCAAACAATCAACACCTGAGTTCCGCAAAGACATGACGATGGCGGCCAGTATATGCATGAGCGTACAGGCCTCTTCACTTTAAGTACCTAGATAGACTCTAATCCAGCATGATGCAACAGATGTTTTCAATGGTGCATGGAGTATTGCACACAGGCTTACTGACGTCTAATTGAGACCAGAACTATTGCTTCTGTGGGAGTTTAGGCATCGACACTTGACTGCTTCAGGTAGAGAGAGTGCACGATATGCGTAATTTACGTGAGGGTTGTGCATCGACGACGACCCATTGCCAAACTTTGTCGTACCTTCCTTCCAGGAAATAATATCTGGGTTCCGCATTGCTCGTCGTGTCAGTGTACATAAGTACGTGATGCCACGTAGCTATGATCAGGTGCGATGATGCAGTGTTGGGCGCTAGAGTATACCATCCGAGACTATCCCAAATCAATGGTTCAGCAGAGCTGAAAAGCAACCAGCAACAGATCGCTCTGCTCCCACCATGTTCAAACTCTCAGTTTTCGCGAACCCTCATCAGGCACTGCGTTTTGTCCATCGAGATCGGCTCGACGACGGCAGATCTTATAGGATAGTGGCCAGTGGGACGGCGACCCGGGAGATGCTCTTTCGCAGAGCAGCCGCACCTGTAGACAACAAGGACAGTCACCTCTACAGTACAAGGGTCGGTACAAAGAGAACTTCACGTCCCCGTTAATAAACGCAAGGAGGCCGCACCGAGTGGATCCTCGCAGAGTGCAACTTGCTGGGTCTTGCCGCCCAGCTAGAGCGCCATTCATCTTGTCCACGGCAGATCTAGAAGCTCACTCACTACATAGCAGCAGTGGGCTTGCAGAATGTCGGGAAGATCACTTCTTTGCAAAAACACGAAGTCTGCAGTCACACAGTGCCAGCAGCCGCCTAAATCTCCCATCGATGCAGAGTGACTCGAATCTGCGAGCACTTCCGCTTTCCGAAAACTCTGACGCATCAGAGAGGCACTGGCCCCTTCAAACACACCTTTCTGAGTGTGCGAGCGAGCCGTTCGTTCCATTCGCGTGGTTCGTGTATGAGGATGTCTCGGCCAAGTGCCCTGCATCACATGACATATCATGTCTCGGGAGCCGCATAGGCTGGGGTCCAGCCAACGAGAGGCACCACGTCATCTCTATCGGAGAAGGTCGAGGCAGGCACATGTCTGGTGGAGTTCGTTGGTGGGTGATTGAGATTTTGCCCGGGACGAGTGAGACACAGCACGTTGGCGGGGACGCCTCCCTCGGGGCGCTGCGTCCGGTGATAGGACTCTTGTGGTCTCGAGACTCACCGAATCCACATGACAAACGTTCCTCAGCACGGACACGGTGTTCTTGCCCTGATTCTTCTCTCCCGGGAACGGACGCAAAGGCATGGCGGACGAACGCTGGCCGGACGAACGAGGGCGCACCGTGCCGCATTCCTGCAGCGATCCTGCACCAAACGGCCTCGCTAATCTACGTTTGCCGGCGGCGGTGTGGACTCCCCGTAGACGGCTCTGCGATCACGCATGAACCCAACCGAGAGGACTCACCCGAGAAAGGGGCGGTGCAAGCATCCGCAACATCCCATCGCACGACCTCCTACACCTACCCACCCCCTTACCCATGTAGACAGCTTCAGTCCACAGGAGGTCCGCGCTGACGCCTCACACCCGATACAAGCATATGCGCGCTATAATCTCAGGGACCGCAGCCAGAATCTCATGGATGTCAGGTTGAAACACGCTGAGAGAGCACACCAGCCCACAAAGGCCCCCCACCAGCCAGCCAGCCAGTCGCTCGCTGCACAGAACACGTCCGCTGGAATATCCAAGGCGACGAACGCATGCGCAGCGTCGCACAGCATGTAGCCGGTCGCTGCCTCGCGTCGTTCGAACCATGCTGTCGGAATCCCTCCGGGATGGGGCGAGATGACGACCTCCGCATGCTGATGCGCAGGCAAACGCTGGCGCCGGGTCCCGAGACGATGACTTCACCGTCGCAGGATCTGGAGACAGAGGGACCTACAGGCTTGGCGTGCCCGACATGAACGGCGGCGGGCGGCCTTGCAAACGGCTCAACTCGACGTTGGGACCTGAAAGGGACCTTGCAGGGGCCTGCAAGGGGCCTTCTGAGTTGGGATTCCCAGAACTCGCGACAGTGCGGAAGAGTGCATGGTAATCGGTATGCCATTACCCAGGAGAACGGTTCATCGAATCCCGGCGCTGCATCGACCCGCATGAACGTCGACGAGGGAGACTCAGCTCCATCGACAACGTGGCGCAATCCCACCGTCTAGGTCGGCTCGCGGCAGACTTGTCGGGGCGGCATGCGAAACATCGATAGTGCTTGTCCAAGTAGTGATTGGTGGATGCCAATGGCTTCGAGGGCGATGTGACTCTCATGCGGATCTGTCTTCAGCCGCTGAGCTGGTCCCAGGTCCGGCGGCGCCGTTGGGTGGACCAACTAGTACTGCAAGGTGGAATTAGCAATTTTCCGTTCTGCGTATTTCAAGATGTGTGCTGCCATCGAGGCAGCGAGGCCAATGAAAAGGGGACCATCCAACTTCCAAGGAACGAGTTCGGTCGTGTTCAAGCCGTTTGTTCATGTTCATTTCGGTCGCACGTCGGCTTCAGGCTTAAGCATACCCATGGGTACGGGTTCATTGGCGGGTAGGCGCTTATTTGCATGAACATCGAAATCGTCGCAGCCGGCGCCGACGCTGCTACAGTACTGATAGACTAGCACTTCCACACCGTATTCATGCCGACTTGCGCCACGTGTGCGGCCCGGAGATTTGACACTTCAAGCCAGAAAGGGGATGCGATTTCTCCTTTCTTTTCAAGGTTTCTAGTCGTTTGATTTAGCGTGCAAGTGTGTGTGTGTGTGTGTGTGTGTGTGCAAGTGTGTGTGTGCAAGTGTGTGTGTTTGTCTATGGCTACTGCAAAAAAACCAAGGCTCAGAAGCAATCTTGCCGTACGCAGTAGAGTCATAGCAGATTATTATGTCCAGCTGTCAGCGCCAGGCCCGTTCAGGACTGGCAGGGCGGACCGGTGGGCAGCAATCTCACCCGCGATGTCGCGAGTGGACGCGTAAAGTGGTCTTGGTTGGTAGAGCTAACGGCGCCAAAGCACTTCCAAGGCGCTCCCTCGTCTGTGGGTGAGCGGCACGGCAGCAGCCGGTGGCTTTCAACTTTTGATGCCGGCGGGGCTTGTGCATGTGTGGGAAAGCCTTCCATTCGTGAGAGAGGCTCCAGCCCACACGGCCAAGCTCAAACCCACCGATCAGGCAGAATCTCGCAATCTCAAACGCAATCTGTCAAGCTCGCAATTGCTTGTGAGATTAGCGGAGCCAAGGCTAGGAAAAGGCTAGGAAAAGGCTAGGAAAAGGCTGTCTTAGCAGGAAGCTTCTGGCCGTAACCCCACACTACCGCTGCCAATGAAAGCACACGGGTGACGGCGTATCGGGTTTTACTTTGTAGACTTGCTTCCTCCTCGGGCTGTGACGATCGCGTGAGTGACGAAAGCATGAGGTGTTTCATTCTCAGCAGATCACAGTTCGTGATGGGATGAGAGCGATGACTCCTTTTCCAGTCACCCAATGACGTTGATCTTGTGCAACATCGTGCTGCAGATGCTGCAGATGTATCCTATTCGTGTGCACCATCAATTCATCAACAGGTTCGGTCGCGGTGGGTGGTCCATCTCCAATCTGTCGCTGACCACCGCAGCCAGGGGTCCGTATTGGTGCGTTCGTCCCAAGAATCCGGATCTTGCGTCCAGGGCTGCCAGGGTTAGTTTTCGACGGGCTACCCGTCGAGGAAGCAGTGCGGCCGGCTTCCAGCCAATCGTATTGCGAAGACATGGTTCACAAGGCTGATACCGTCACATAGACCGCTGAAGGCTGTCAGATCTCGTCGGTGCGCGAAAGATCTGTGGTGTGTTCCTGGCGCGAAGATTTGTTGACCCCGTTGCTAGAAGTCGATCAGAACTTCCCCTTCAACTAAGAAGACTGCTGCCCAGCTTGTAGCGATCGTCGAGCCCGGTCTGTCCGCTATAGGCCTCAGCCCTAACTTGAAGGGTCTGGACCGATGCTAGGCGTGGGACGGCCGCATGCCTTCCTGTCCATCACGTACCAACAAAAACCTGCGCTGGCGGGAGGGCCTGCCAAGCCAACATAACATCGCCAGTAGAAGATGAGCCATCGTCCCAGGCTGCCAGGTCGACATGCCGTAGACACCACATCCCCAATCATCCTCTCCGACGTCCCATAGCCGCAACGTAAGTAGCCATGCAACAGACGATGCTACACACACAAGACGACCTCCGCCCGTAATAATGGCCTCATCACGCCATCACGTCCCGCCCGGTGTTGGGAGAGCCGTTCCTAGTTTGCAAACTCCATTGGCGAATCGCAGTCGTGAATTGCCCTTTCCCCGTCGAAGCATGGTTGTCCATCTTCGACCAAGGCCCTTAAAATATCGAGATATCTACCCGCAAATAACCGCCTTTTTATTGCGGAGGAAAGGGTCTCCTGTGTTCCAGGAACAAGGTGCCACAAGCTCAGGGTCGCCGGGTCGCCGGGTGGCTCAGCTTGAGGTCACACGGGAGCCGCCTGAGACGAGGAGGGGGACAAGGCTCAGGGTCCTGTTCAGGGCTTTCGCTAGAAGATCCGATCCGACGATTGTTGTGATCAACATGTGTGTCGTAGCTCGGGCCAGACGTGCGAGGCGAGGAGACTCGCGTCTGGCTCGTGATAGCCCCGCGTCAGTGTTATAGCAAGGCGCAGCAACCGTAAGGCTAGCCGATGGAGCTTTGACAGTGAAAGCTCGAGCTTGAGGCTTGCACTTTATTAGGCTAGGATATGTGGTCATGC
Organism: Ophiognomonia clavigignenti-juglandacearum; assembly: GCA_003671545.1. Taxonomy (NCBI): domain Eukaryota; kingdom Fungi; phylum Ascomycota; class Sordariomycetes; order Diaporthales; family Gnomoniaceae; genus Ophiognomonia; species Ophiognomonia clavigignenti-juglandacearum. Next base: position 39,633 of record PYFS01004172.1, on the reverse strand, counting down.
CGTGGTAAGAAGGTGTGGTAGTCGTTTTGGTGCGGTCTGTGTGACACGGCACGGAACCGTACCACTGCCATGCATGGGGGGAGGGTCCCGGCCGAACTTTAAGGGTGGCCAACACGCGGGAAGAACGCGTCTCGAGCATGCGAGCTCTTCCACACAGAGCGCGTCCTGGTACATCTGATAAGCGCGTCATCCCGGCTTGCAGCACACCACACCACCCTCACGACTCGAGCCGCCGGTGGCTCTTGGCTTCCTTGCAGCCGTCATTCTTTGGCCACACGGGCCTGAAACGGACGGTTCTTAGGATGGTGGCGAAAAAGAAAGAGAACACGAATCTTTTCAACACAAAATGCGGAGAAAGAAGGCGAACTCTCGCGCCTCCCCATCCCCGCCCCGCAACATACTTATGTAGCGAGTTCGGCACGGACGGCTAGATCAGCAGGAGGTCGGTTGGTGATCTGAACCACTTCCCAACCCAACGGACGGCCTTGGGCCGCCCCCTGAGGATGCCGGCATGTCACAAGGCGTAGCATGGAGAAGAGGCCCGGGCAGTTGGAGCCGCAAGGCTAGCTGAAGCTTACTTTGCGACCGTGCTTCACCCTTCGGGGGTAGTCTCTGCTCCTTCGTCTCAATGTCAGATTTGCCCAAGCTTTGCTCTGTGGCGTTGGTGATGCGAAGGTCTTTGTTTTTTTTGGGCTTGCGCCAGACAGTGAGGCTGGCAGGAGAAGGATCACCGGCGTTGATCTCTCACTGGCACGGCCCCAAAAACTGACGCAGCGCATAGCTCCTGTCGTCGCCCATACTCCGGAGGCACGGCCAAGACGACGTGGAATCGCGAACCTCCCGCGTCAGTTCGGCTGCAGTGCAACGGTCCACGGGCGCGTCGTCCCACCCATTCTGCCCCCCCTTACCTACCTACAAAGCACAGTGGCATCATCTTGCATATCATGCCATGCACTCTCGTTGAAACAAAATTGGGGGCGCACCGGAAGTGGGCTGCTGCTGGCTGGATGGCTGCTCCAGCGGAGAAAAAAAAAAAGAGCCTGGCTGCAGCCAACAACTCCACGCAAGCGGAGCGGCCAGTCCGTCCGTTTTGCTTTAGCCACGCTGAGAAATGCTGCCGCCACAAGCGTTCGCGCCGCCTGTGCTGCTGCTGCAAGAATTTCTTGCTTTGCGGAGCGCCGGGCGGAGTCCGTCGTGGTCCCTGGACGCGGGGAAAAGGGACAGTGCCGAGGTTTTTTGTTGACAGTGTGCCATCGCTCATGCAGGAAACTTGAAGGAGGAGGTAGCTAGGGCTCCCTGGACCCGATCCTCTGGAGGCTGGGATGTGAAGACTTTTGGAAAAGGAACGGTTTTTGGTGGTAGGGGCCGAGGTTGGAAAGGGTGCCCAGCTGAGGTGACTGCCATGGGCCCTGAGTTCATGACTGGCTAGCACGAAAGCTAGCTAGCAACATGGTGGTTTGCGAGCCGGCGGAGTGGTTTATGTACTATAGAAGGACGTGCTGTGGCCGTGAAAGCCGTCTGTACCTTGGTGCTAGATCCGTACTCTGGCAGCAGGCAGAGGCGGTATGTTCCATCTGCGAATACACCGCAAAGTAGCAGCTGAGGACTCGTGCCTTGGTTCTGAGAGCCGGCATGACTCCATCCACAACGGGCGGCACGCGGGCAACTTGCAGTAGAAAACTCAGATGGTACTACACTGGTGCCAATTCGCTTGTTTCGAGAGCTTTGCGAGCGCGACCCACACTTCTTGTGCAGTACCAGTTCATGACTTCAACAGCGCGCCGCCAGGGCACAGTGCGCGTCAAACGTGTGGTTGAAAACGCTGGTCACGAAATATGCAGGCCGTGAGACTTTGCAGAAGCACAGCACACAGTGAGACTGGCCGAGGCTGCCAAAATCTTACTGTGCATTTATGCTGGTCATGACTTGGTGAGCGGTGAAAAAAGAAGGGCGAATGCTTTCATAGCTTCACAGTGCACAACGGATAAAACTGTGATGGAGGCTCCACAAAATTTCAGTTTTGGAGCGTGATTCAACTCAAAAGTGAAAACGAGCTGGCGGCGCTTCTTGGCAGCTGCTCCGGCGCGGCTGACAAGGTCGATCGTGGGAATGGCCGAGACAGTCTGTGCTGATATATTTTATTTATGAGACTCGCGCGTCGTTTGAAGCCCTCGTTCCCCGGTGGGCACAACGGGGAGATGGCAAGACGGACGGTTGATGGTGATCTCCTTATTATTAGCCCCAGGCGCCCCAGCACAGGCACTCCCGTGAACGGTACCGTATGCTTGCCGCGGTTCGTGCCTGGTCTCGTTGCCGGCGCTGCACAGTCCACAAACCTTGGGGGACAAAAGGCAGGATGACTCGAGTCGCGTACCTCCGTCCTCACACACCGACGGCAAGAACTGGAGCATGGCCGCCCTGCGAAAGATCGACAGGAACTTGTGGGCGAGCTGAGTGAAATCCTCCGAGCAATCGACGATGAACGGGCATGGCATGTCTTGCAGCAAAGATGCTTTGCACAGCGGAGTCACGAGTGATTTGAGGTTGACTTTCCCATGGAAAAAGAAGCATGGTGAACATTGAAAGTCCGTGCGGCCTGGACGAGGCTACTCATCCAATGTGCAGGGGTTGATTTGCAGGGATGTGGCTTTCACGCGCCACGCGAGGCTGAGGAAAACGGTCAGCGAAGTACCGCCGTACCCCTTTGTACCAAAGTCACTTTCCCATGTTTGCAAAGGATGGGGAAATTGGCCCAATCAATCCTGGCTCTTATTGCTTTCTGTCTAATAATCACTAGATTGAACTTGAATCCAATGTCGTGCTCAATTTTTTTGTTCGATCTACTATTGGTCTTGTTGTCTGGCACCATATACTTTGGGCACAGTTGATGCCGGTGCCAACGGTAAGGTGAACGTGTTTCTGTGTCTTCTCGCTTGCTCTCCGTCATCCCGAGGCAACGCTCCACTTTTGGTGGCTTGAATTCAAGGTTTTCTCTATGCAAGGACACGACGACGGAAAGAGGATATCACCAATCCAAGGCACAACGAGGAAAGAGCCACGTGTATCTGGAGTACAACTGTGGCTAATTACTTGCTTGGAAATAACTTATGGATTTCCGACAAATCGCGGAAATTGACACATGGCTAATACTGACAAACGGTCCATAGAAGGAAGTGGGTTTTCATCGGCCATGCACACCACAGATCTTCCTCCCGAGTCCAATGCACAATCCAGACAGTTTTGTGAGCACTGAATTGTACATGTATCTTCGTAGAATCAAAGACGTCTCTCTCCACAACGGACAATGCATTGTTCTGAACTTCTTGGAAATCTTGCAAAAGCTGAAGGTTGGGATTTCTACTGCCTGCATCTTCCAAGTCCTAGACTCCCAAACCTCCAAGGTGAGGAAGTGTCGTGGACCGTCCACAGCCATTTACCGCCCTCACCGCTCGCTCACCGGCGACCGCCCGAACAAAAGATCCAGAGAATCTCCACACCTCACCGCGGCTATCGTGAACTTTCACCGACCACGCGTCTATCATGCAAGATCCGTCCGGGGGTGCCTAGCTGGACAATCTGGACGCGCCCCACAAAGTTCTCGAAAGCACAACGGTCGTCCCCTCGCCCAGCCACCGCGTTTCCATCTTCGACAAGTTCGAGTCAACAACGCAATCGCCAAGCCCAGATTCGGAAACATTGCTGCTCGAACCGAGCAATTCCAGCTGCCAAATATTCAGGGCATCGAGGGGTGCACGAACCACGGGTCCATTTTGATTTCAATTCTTCAATGCGTGGTTCCTAGTGGCAAGGCCGCCAGCCTCCCATTGGGAGCAGCCGGGCGTGTGACTAGCGCTTCATCTGCTGACAGTACCTGTCAACCGTTTGTTTTACCCCACAATCTCGCCGGATCTCGGGGAAGATGTGCTGTCAACTTTTGTCATCAGCAGCCAGCCTAGTTGCCCTGCGAACGTTCGCGGCGTCGTGGCCCCGTTGACTCGTCGTTACTGACAATGCAATACGGGGGGCCTGGGGCCTACGGAGCAATTGTTAGCCAGTGGATTCGCGGTGCATGCACGGTGCTTGTCGCCTGCATGCCGTAGCAGCAGGTTGTGCCCAAGAATAGCTGCCGAATGTGGCTTGGACTCTTGATCACGATCACGATCGCGGCCTCGCTTGTTGACGAAAGGAACATCGTCACCGTCACCGCTTGTTGCGGATGTTGTGTTGGGAAGCAGGTACCGCAGTACTGTGGTGGGGGGCAGGCGGAGGTCGTGCGGGCCTGTGCCTGACAAGCTGTGGCTTGACGAGTTGCAGAGTGGAAGACATATCAGATTTCTTGCCATGGTGAAGGTTCGACGGCGCCCTGGTTCAGCAACCTCAAGATGTCCAGGTGACAGATCGTTTGTCCGGTTCATTGGGCCAGTTGGCTTGACCGGGGACAAACGTGATATTCCCAACACAAGGCAAGCCATGCCAGGTTCGACGAGGCGGCGGTGCTATACGGATTGTGGTATATAATATATATATATCATGAGCTGGCAAGTCGTCGTGGAGGGTGACTAAGACGTAGATGACCTACATTGTTTCAGGACCGAGGTTCTACATCGTCTCATTGGCACCCCGTGGACGGCTGGTTGCAGATCCCCCAGTGATCAGTCTGAATGGGTGAGAGGTTCAGCTGCTTCCAGTCCTTATCAAAGTGCTAGATCTAATATAATACAGTGGCATTGTGCGTGGCGCGGATAGCTGCAGCTTGCATCAAGGTTCCAGCTTGCATCAAGGTTCAGACTTGCGAGATATTCTTCAGGGTTGGTGCCACATGGTCTTCACATTTGCTGGTCGAACTTCGGATAGATGGACCCGAGTGTTTTTTGACAGCACAAGGAAATCACGGACTGATCGCACGGAATATCGATAAAGATGCCACAACCTCGGTGCAACACTGACGACATCTCGCAAATCTGGCAGTGACACCGCAGGCCCTGTAGGACCTTTCAAGTCGCACTCACCCGCCCGCTAAGCCAAAAGATGACATTGTTGTCTAGCAGGTCCCGCAGCCGCGCGCGCGACAAGATAAAAAACAAATAAAAAAATGTGAGTATCCGCGCTGCCGGTAGCCTCAATGCTGTAAGCCAAAAGAATCACTTGTTCTTTGGGTATCCCGTCCGCGTCCGCGCGCACAACGCCAATGAAAAGCCACTCGGGTATCTCGTACTGGTGTTTGCTGGGTTGTGGTGGATGGGGAGCCCGCCCGCGCAGTTGATAAAAACGCTGATGAAACGGTCTGACGCAAATGTCGATCTTTCTTGAGGGTGCTCTTAGCAGGTGCTGTTGGTATTGATATTGATAGAGCAGGTGAAATAAGATCTAGGCCTTGCTGGATCTTTTTGATGCATATCATGAACATGGAATTGAAGTCAAAAAAAGGCGAGCTGCGCGTGGTCAGGTTAATGTGAAGGAGCTTGGACCCCAGGTCAAGTACAAAGTACCTAGGTAGGTACCTGGGTACTGTGCAGTCAATCGACCCCGTGGAGCCCTAGCCGTGCAGGGTTCCGGACGCACTGTACGCCGAGATCGACAACGCGCACTCGCTTGTCGGCCTTTTCTTACCAAGCCCCCCGGGCACACCGCAAAATGGGCATTGTGCGCAGCTGCAAGAGCACACTGTACAAGCGGAAGTAAGCAGCACGCACAATACTTCGTAAGATGTCAGACTGCAGGCGCGGAGGCACCGGGCTGTCGCCCGTTGGGCTTCCAGCTTCTGTCTCCTGTCGATTGTTTCTAGAGGAAGGTGCTGAAACGTCGCCGTTAGATTTTGATGATCGGCTCGGTCACAGATGGTTTCCTAATAAGCATTGCAGGGAGGAAAAGGAGGCTGTTGTATTGTACTTGCGGGTCGTGGCATGCTAAATGATCCTTTTGTGCTGCTCGCCGCGCAACATGTCAAACCCAGTGCCACAACATGAAGACAAAAGGCAGGCAAGCAAGCAATCAACATACTTATCCGTCACATTGACAACCATTCCGCGAGGATGTCGAGAGTGGTGCCACAGCATGGGAAGTGGGTAAATGTGTCAATTTTCAATGTTAGAGCGGTACCGTTTTGCATACCAAATTTAGCTAGCCTCGGCATGTCCCATCTAGCAGGCGGCCAGCAGGCGAGGCCTAGATTCTGTGGGGAATGTGGCTTGCTCCACTTACTGGATTTGATACACACAACGGCGCTGACAGGGCGTGCTGCGCACCTTCACTTTCCGGTGTCTCGTAAACCCTCATACATTGGTTCGAGCGTCGCCTCTGTGAATGCGCTGATCTCCGGGGAACGGTTGATAATCAGCGTACTCGCTAACTGCCACACGGCCAATGCACACTCCACGGCCCTTCAAGCTCAGCTCGTCCGCCTTGGGCGCTGGGAGAAGCCATTGGCGCAATGTCGGGCGACATATGCGGCCCCGATGCGGCCGCGGTGTCGAATTTGCAGTCTTTGCTGACTTCATTCTCATGACATGCATTGAATCAGATGCAAGCAGGAACGTTGTGGCGTTCTCGCGTCGTGAGGCGCCCATTGGGCGCCTTGCTATCCCCCAGCAAGCCCCATACGCCGGATTCGAGTTTCCGTATCTCGAGGCCGCTATGGCGCCTTGCTTGGCTTGGTCTTCTTGAAGCTGGAGTGAGCGAAACCGTCGGGCTGCAATATTCTAGTTTACCTTTAGCTGAGCCCAACGCTTGCTCGAGTCGGTAGGGTTGAGCCGCACCTTGAGCTCACGTGTGGGAAGGGCAAGCCACTCTACGCGTTGCAGCTAGGCGCGGTCTCAGGGGAGTGTGCTCCTCGTCCGGTGTACGTCGCACAAAGTGCCATGTCTGTCACCACGCACAACGTCAACGACAATGCTTGGATCTGGAATAGCTCCCGGTGAAGATGCAACCACTTTGTACCGTGCCCTGGTTTTAGGCTTGAACAGGGCTGTAACTATTGCTACCTGACAATCCTGACCCCTCCCTATCCCGTGTCTTCGTCTCGTCGCTGCTAATGAGCGTTCCTGAGGCGCGCTTTAGTGAAGGCGTCGGTATCGTCTAAATAATATCCGGTCTGTGGGCGATTGCCTTGCTTAGCCGTGTTTGACACACCAACCCAAATCCGAGACCACCGAGACGATGATCTCTGCCCATCGTAAGGGTCTTTTCGGCTGCAGTACATAGCACTGTTCGTCAATATCAAAATACGAGTTCCTCACCTGGTGAATGCTACGATTTCACGAATAATGGACGTTCTATTATAGACGGCCCCGTAAACCCATGGCCACTGCGGTCTTGACAAGTCATTGTCCAATCTCATCAAGATTGATGCACAGTAGCTAGGAAGATGCTTGACCAACCACGGGAAGTACCTGGCCCGCGTCCGTTAAGTGTCAACGGCCCAAGTATCGAAAAAACGGCCACTATGATGTCCATAACGCTTTAGTTCACTTGGTCCCCTATCATGCGATTATAGCCCACAATTTCAAATTTAGTGATGACTTCCCGTGGTCACTGGTACGCAGTCCTGCAATCCGCACGCCGGGAATTATGGTCAACTTCATCTTAGAATCCACTTGTTTCTGCCAGTTCCAAGACGGCATCGCGTGACAAAAACCCCCTTGGCCCGCTCCGGACCATCAACGCCCGGGCAGCCGCCCACCCGCATTCCCCGAAAGCAAATATCCTGATACGGGTAGGACGGCAGGACGAGAAATCAGCTGGTGCAACACACTGCCGTAGACAATGCCAATGGCTGATCGAGTGTGCTTTGCTTGCCTGCTGCACAAGCGGTCTGTCTGCAGGTAGGCTCTGCAGCGTCCCTGGCCCGCAACAGCGGCATCATCAGGCCGGAAGCGGGAGGCTAGGGGAAATACTCAGATTTTCGAGACAATTCCTTTGATAGCCTCTCACAATTACTACATACAAGAATGATATAATACCTAGGTAATGGCAATAATGCAAGTATATTTCTCAGAGCAAAGTCGCCACACTGCCAGCGTAGCCCTATATGTATCATGTCCGAAACATATTCGGGATCGTTCTACCAAGTCTAGGCATGTGGCCGTTGTGGCCTAGTGCTGGGCCTAGACGATCGTCATCAGGACCGGCTTGCTAGGACCGAAACTCTTGGGGCTCGTCACACGTGGATTATGTACACTTGTATAGCAGCAGCTGAGAAAGAGTTTCCGCGTAAGACGTGTTGTAATTACGCTTCTTCCGAATGGGCATGTTATCAAACTCATCTGGGGATGAGGCGAGCGGGGCCATCCTCCATGCGTGATCCTCCATTAATTGTCCCCATTAGGTTTGCCGTTTGCGCAATGGGGTCAGTCAATAGGTGTGTGGCGTAAGGTTGTGTGGGATTGGATTGCCTTGCGTCCGTTTTCAGGAACCTTCCACCGCGCACGACACACGACACACGGCACACGCAGCCTGCAAACACTTTGTGCGCCAGCTCTCGGATGTTGGACGTGTCATCGACGTGACTGAATTTCGGATACAAGCAATTAATTACCTTGACGAAGGGGGCCAAGAGATCTCTCAAGAGCACACTTTTGTGATAACGACATTGCTAAGGGACATCCGAAAGGCTTCCTGGGGAGTATCCATGCCTGGGCTTCCGACGCCCTGAATTGTGAGTGATATGGAGAGAAAAAGGTTGGCGCTATTGTGCCTCCGTGCTGTAACGTGTAACACATGTTGCGGCAACGCTGGCCATGTGCACTTTGTGTTCAAGGTTGAGTGCTGTCTAGCAGAGCTGGGGAAGCCGCTGAGCCGCTATCACCATAATGGCGGTGCCGGGGGCCTCCTGGACGACGATCTCTTGTTTCTTGGATCTTGCCATTTTTTCCGGTTCGTGGCGTCCCTCGACTGGATATCAAAGAAAGAATGGCAATTTCCAATTTTGCCATTCTCTTCGCATTTCGGTTGACTGTATTTCTGGGAATTGAAAGCTGCAGGAAAGGGCCCTGGGCGTCTGGTGCGAGGCCGCCCTGGCCTGTCGTTTTGTGTGCATTTGATGGAGTTCCGGTATGCAAGCTGTTTTCGAGTTTGATCGTTCCACCGAAACAGCTGATGAGTGGCTTTCGACAAGTGAGCGGTAGTGCAACTATTCCAGACTGCTCACCGTATTTAAGTAGCCATGCTGCCATGATGTTGGAAAAGCAAGACGGCGTCGAAGACAGCTTGCAATACTGTGTACAGTCCGGACACAGTGGCAGAGGACCTCAGGACCCAAGGACCCACAGGCCGATCCAAGATCTGAGCGTACGGAAGCAGAATCCGCAGGTGCCATTACTTGCAACTACACGCTTACGGGTTTACCGCTCCATCCCTTCCGACCGCGTCTTGACCGCAAGGCAAGCTGTGCGTGAGAGCAGGGCAGGGCAGCAGGGCAGGGCAGCGGGCAGGCGACGCGGTCAGTCCACTTGCACCCGATGCGTCGAGGCTTGCCAGAATGGCACCGCGGCATCTCCTGACACTAGCATTGATTTGAGAAGTGGATGGGACGGAATGAGCTCCAGTTCGCCTGGCTTCTTGATTTCTTGGGCCTGACCCGCAAATGCCGTGCCAAACGAAGGATGCTGATCTGTGACTTCCAACTGCCTTCTCTGGAACACAAGCAATTTATTCGGAGACGAAGACGAGACCACCGCACCGCACGAACCTAAGGATTCGTTTTTCCATGGTCACCTACAGAGAGTATTGAAAGAACCATTTCCAGCCTCGCGTCCGTGAATTGCCTAATTGCAACCAAGTGTCTTCTGCTTGGCTCCAGTTGCTGCTTTTTCCCATTCTTCTTTGCAGCTGCCCTGTTCTTTGCACAAGAAGCACGAGTTGGTTGACAGGCATACTGTGCAGATGTGCGCATGAATGTGTACCCTCACCGCGAAATTAGTACTGGCGGAGACTTGACAGGAGTTATCGACCCTGGACCCCTGGCTGCATTGGACCCGGACCCTGTCCACTCCTGGATGCTACCCCTTGCTCCCCTGCCCGTAGCGCACCGCATCCATGGGACCCAAGGCTTACCAGGGCTACGGTACCTGTGAGAATGAGCCATTGCACTGTGCCCCAGGTGTGTGTCCGTGGACCGTTTAGCAGCATTTTGGGGCAAGAGGTCCATACCCTGCAAGTCAAGATGCAAGCTTGGACTGGAGTTGGACGGTGCTGGCCAATCCCTCGGAGCAAAGGCGTCCCACCTCCTACGCCTACACCAAGAGGTCCGCATTTGCAGCAAATATCTGCTTCTCCTCCCCGAACTGATTTTCCTTTCCTCTGTGCCATCCGCCATTCATTCCCACTCTCCTCCACTCCTCTCTCGACATCCAATCCTTCCAACCCGCCATCTTCTTTTCTTGACACACGAAGAAAAGAAGGGAAGGAAGAGGAGCTTCTACTCACTCACCCCCCCGGACCTCATCCTCACCCCCTCTGCTCCACTTGCCAGCATATCTTTTTGCTGCAAGCGTGACAGGTCCCGAATCCTCACTCCAGGGAAAACCGACGGACATCCACAGGACAGGATCAAGGCATTAAAGAGGAATTCAGACCCCTCTTTTATATCTTTTTCCACAAAAAGGATCGAGAAACTTTCAATTTCACTTTCCTCCCTTTTCCTCCAACTCTTTTCTCGACCACTCCACCCACACCGCCACGCACAACCACCACTGGAATTCCTCAACTCGACGACGAGGAATTTTCCAATCTCCACCCGCTTCCGATCCCTTCGTCTTCGGGCCGCCTAGTCGAATGCGAAGTGCCTTCTTCATTCCGACCTCTCCCTATACATCGAAATCCCTCAATCCATTTTGAGGTCATCGGTGCCGCGGAAAGCAAAGGCGTCCATCAGAAATCGGGGACTCAAGCGTGATATCGACTTGGCTCACGAAAACAACCAAAAAGAGCAGGTCTGCAGGATCAATTGAAAACACTGGTTTTCATTGCTCTACATGAACTTGATCACGGTGTAAGCTTTGAAGCTTTCGTTCGGCGTCCGAAGGTATGTGACGCAGTCTTCACGATGTGTTCCCACGACTCGAGACCATGGTGCCAGAGGCCGCCCTGTCTGTGCATGGCATTGACGTCGACTGTCCCTTGGCGATCCTCGCCTGGAACACCACGAGACCTGTACCTGCATCCTCTGAGCTAGCCGTCATCCCTCATACCTATCCCGCTGCCATGTGTCGAACTTCAATCTAATATGTGCCGCTGCTCCCTTTCCAGATACATGCCATCATCGACCTGAACAGGCTTCATCAAACCTCCATTTGAGGATTCGCGCCTTGTGGGAAACGTTAATTCGTCGCTCCCACCCGACCCTCAGGAATTGTGTCATTTCGTCTGTCTCGGCCCGACAGTCCACCGTTCGGTAAGGTATCTTCACCCGTCCCCCGCCTTTTGAATCCCCGTGAACACACAATCTCAAAGAGGTGGCATTGGTCGATTTGAGGACCAAGGGAAGGGCCAGAATTACGGCCTTCCAGGTAGCTCCGCGGGGACTCTCAGCAGTACCCCGTCCCACACAAGCACACACTGCATTGCCCGAGCATCTCGCCAGCGACATTCCATCTCGCAGACATCTGAGATGGAGGTACCAACATGAAGACTGTGGATAGTTCCACGGGTCCGGTTTCCGTGCTCAGTGGTGGTGGCAAGGCAAGGCAAGGCAAGGCATTGAAGAGCATCTTCGATCGAGCAGCCACCGACGTCCTGAGCATGCCAGATGAGAGAGAAGAGACTCGAAACTTCCCCTACCTCACCACACCAATGTCCTTTGGGAAATGTTGTCTTGGAATTCGCAGCGAGATTCTTGTCTTGATTCACCCCTGAAAGACGGAGAACTTGTGAGAAAAGCCAGGCTGATCAGGGACCCATGTCGGTCATTTCTAAGTTAGAGCCGTGCAAGTAGCATTTTGCAAGCACAGTCCACCAAGTCCACCTTCCATTTCCTCGTTGGAAGGCTGCAGGACTTGGGAGGTCCACTTTTATAACCGGCCTGTGCTCCCCGGCCACCTCCTCAATCCCAATTTCATGAACACCGCCCCGACCGCCAATTCAATCCAATCCATTCCCCATCCACAACTTGCGTGGCCCTCGACATTCATTACCCTCTCACCATCACATCAGTTCTTCAACTGCAACTATCTCGTCTCTCTTTTTTACTCTTTGGCATCGGCCATTGTCCACTCATTGTTCACCCCCAGTCAACTATACACTACCTAGTCGTCGACAAGTCATACTGCTTCCTCGACTTCTTACTATTAATACTAATACCATCACCAGTCGGCCATCTTCACGGATTCGTCTGACTTAATACACACACAACGGAACGACACATTCATTCTTCCATACTTTCGAATCCAGAAATCCGTTTCTAATTTTCAACTCGTCAATCCTTTCCACGTCCAAAACGAAGCTTCCTGGGGAACTTTCGCAGCAACAGCAATCCGAATCATCATCTCCGTTCTTCCGACTTCATCACCGACAACTTCACACACACATCCAGTCAAGATGGCATCCCGCAGCAGCAGCAACGTGCAGGCTGAGGAGGTCTTCGAGTGCGAGTACCAGAGGATAAACCCCTTCTCAGCAGAGAGCGCCAAGAACGCGGTGCAGTCAAGAAAATGGGATGCAAAGGTCGACAGGCAAATCAAGATCGCCAACGAGCTGTCAAGGCTCGCCAGTGATGAGTACCTCGAAGACATCATGCAGCACGCCCGGGCTATGGAGGTGGGTCCCCGTTCCCCCTGGAACTACCCCCTATTGTTCCGAGTCAGGGGTGGGAAACAACGCTGACCAGCTTGATGCATTACAGGACGAGACTCTACCTGACGCCAACCTGATTGACATGCAGCGAGAGATCCAGTGGTTCATGAGGCCCTACCTCATTGACTTCCTGATCGAGGCACACGCAGCTTTCTCCCTGCTGAGGGAAACGCTGTTCCTGACCATCAACCTCCTCGACAGGTACTGCTCCAAGCGTGTCGTCTACAAGCAGCACTACCAGCTAGTCGGCTGTGCAGCCCTGTTGATTGCTGCCAAGTACGGGGACAAGAAGGACCGTGTTCCTCAGATCAACGAGTTGAACAACATGTGCTGCGGCCTTTACGATGCGGGCATGTTCACCCAAATGGAGATGCACGTCCTCAACACGCTTGAGTGGAATATCGGCCACCCTACCGTCGACTTCTTCCAGTCCATCATTTGGGCCGACGAACAGGACGACCGCGAGGTTCGGGATATGACCGCCTACATCTGCGAGATCGCCCTCTACCACCGCGACTTTGTGTCGACAAAGCCCTCGACCATGGCACGGGCCTCCCATGCCTTGGCACGAGCCATTCTGTCGCGGCCCGAGGTCAACGACGGCGAGTGGGACCGTGACGCCAGGGATACGCTCCTGACCCTCTCGCAGCACCTGCACCAGCCTTCGGTAACGCTGTCGCGCAAGTACTCGTCGAACCACTTTTCCCGTGTCTCGACCAAGCTTTCCGACTTCCTCGCGCAGCAAGCCGCCATTGCCAAGCCCCAGGTCAACGGTCCAGCCACGCCACCTGCCGAGTACGGCACGGCCCACACGGCGGACATTTACAGCACCCCGTCCAAGGGCTTCGGCTCGGTCCCAGGTGTTGCCGATGGCTACATGACACCTCCAATCACTCCCGATGGTGCGTCTTTCGGTGTGAGTGGACAAGGCGAGCAGTCATACACAAGATGCCCTGTGACACCCACACCACCTCAAGCTGGCGCCGGCTTCCCAAGGCCTCCTCAATCACAAGCAACGGCACAACTCGTGTCGTACTTTGAGGCCCAGCACGCCGTGGCCGGACACTAGACACGACTTCTCGCCGCAGGCTCTCTTCGCCTCGACCTCACTTCAACTGTACCATTGCCCTGTCCACCGGTCACCACGGACAAGGCCTGCATATTCGGACGATAGGCATATCACCTTGTATCATTCAATAGGACACGGACCCAAAAAAAAGACTGCATCTGGAAATCAGCGATCATGGCATTTAGCGAGTTTTGGTTTGGCCGACGTGCACATTTCTACTATTCTTGTTTTGAAGACTTCGATTCACTTCGGCATGTCCAGATTTTCCATTTTACACCCAGCCCGCCTCACATCGGGGTTCTTGTCAGGCAGGCTGTTTATACCCACATTTCCCCCACACGGTTCTTACAGAGTCATTGTCAGTGAGAGGCTCTTCACTGGTGTCTCAACCGAAGACGAGGCATGGTGATTCCGCCGAGGAGGTTGCGATGCGTTGGACATGGGGCTCCAAATGCTAAGCAGGAAAAGGTGTGCCGGACACGGACACCTTGGGGCGTTGGAGGATCGATCAGGGAGCTCGACTCTCAGAGACCCGTACATTGACCGACAACTGAGGAAGTAATACGGATGGACGCGGAGGAGCAAGGGATCATCGCGGCTGGGTCAGTTGGGCGCTGCCCTTCTATTTTAATCGGGCACGCCTTCACCAAGACCGATTCAGCCCTGCGTCGTCTCGAAATAAAGGATTAAGTGGGCACGCGGGACTCGCGTCTCGTCGTTGTCCATGGCTGTCTTAGAATCATCAGGAGAGAACAGAACAAATTGCCGCCAGCTGCTCCTGCGAGAGGAATGCACTTTTTTGCTATTATTTTCTTTGTCAAAAGGGGCGTGAGACGGGGCAGGGAAACTGGAGGGGACTAAAGTTGTCTGGGAAGAAACCGAAACACAACAACAATGCGCGGTGTTCTTGGTCTATTGTGTGTCAACACCAGAACTGCCCTTGGCGAGTGCAATCCACGTGAAGTGGGTGTCATCGCGAACATGGCTCAGCGGCGGTATCGCTTCATGGCGAGCGAGAGACGGGAGGATACCAGCACCGCGATGGCCACTTTGATAATCATCACATGGAGATCAAATGGAAAAAGTCCTTTGGACGCAAAACCCTGTGCTCTTGTTCGCATTGTGACATACCTACCTCCCTCGCCTCCCTGCCATTGCCAAGTACTCCCTGCCCACTGTAACCTTCGCTTATGGGCGAGGGGAAATATCGACTACCAACAATAGGCCTCTTCCCCTTGCAAAGCTAACACACCGGCCTCCCGTTTTGCGTCTCCGCCGGCTCGCACAATCCGGCTCGCCTGAACATGTCCGTCATCTTGGACGTGGGTGGGCAGACGGAAATTTGGTCAGTCGTTGAATCTGCATAAAACCTCCGACACCGAGATTGGCGCCAGGCTAAAAAAAAACGAATTTGCAGAATTGCCTGAGGCTGGGGAATCCGCAGGACTCTGCCGTGTCTTAATGAAGGTTCGGTCGGGGCGTGCTTTTGAGTCTCGTCAAGGGGGAAGAGCGCAGGCCCTATTTCTCATCATACCAGCACTGTACGAAGGGAGTTAGTTCTAGGCACAGGCACAACTTTGCATGCCTGCTCAGGAGGTGATGGGTGCCACTTTGGAGTGAATATTTGAGGCCTTGAACTGTCTGTCCTTTTCAAAGGAAGTGAAACGGGCTCCGCAGCTAGTTGCTGACATGCATAAAATGTGAATATCCGGTACGGGCACGACCACCGCTGCTGGCTGAGTGGAGCCCCGTGGCGTGACGCACGGAGTTGCGCCCATTCAAGTTCTCAGCCCGCACCAGCCAGAGTCGTTTTCACGCAAAGAAACTCGCAGGCAAAGAAGGCGTCAAGCACACAGAAGCATCTCAACGGTTTGTGGCGCTGCGGCCGGCGCCCTGGCTAGCCCTGTGATGATTTAATTATCTCTCCACTCGCCCACCAAACCTTGTTAGAAGGAAAGAATCTGGAGGGAGCTGGGTGTGTGGGTTTGAGAAGCACAGGGGCAGTGAATCTGGAAATCATGAGCTATCGTCAAGACTACCTGGGTATCTAGGTAAGTCCTCCACATACACCCCCTTGTCTGCGGTCAATTTCCTGCCACCACAAATTCTCTTATGCACCAGTGACTAAAATATAGCAGACAGAATATGCTACTCCGACGCCCCACTAATTCGCCATCTCGGCGAAGGCTTGCGAGAACAACGGCCGCAACTCTCGCGTCATCCACTCGTTGAGTGCGGCAACATCGTCGCCAGCCGGCCCAAATCGAGTCGGCCTGATGCCATAGAACGCAAGCCCGTTCCACTCCCGATTCAGCGCCCTTGCTTTCCACTTCTCAACATACTGAGCGCGAACTCTGGGTATATAGACGGTGTCGAACCACACTTCTGGATCACCAGCATCGTTGTCGCCCTTGGGACCCGGACTAGCACCCGTTCTGCTCCCGTTGTTGGAAAAGTCAACGTCGCTGCCGCTGATTGCCCAGTCGATGTCGTCCTCGTCGATGGGTTCATGCTCCCCGAGTGTGCGCAAGAACTCGGCAGTCGCCTCGCTCAAAGCAAAATTGCCGCCGAGCTGAATGAATTCTTCTTCAAAAGAACGGCGCTCTATTACGACGACATCGGATGCCTCGGAAGAACTGGGAGAATGGCTCACAGAGCCTCCGCCCCTGAGTCCCAGACCAGCCCCTCCTCCCTGGCCATCTTCGTCTTCCTGGCTAGCTCCGTCGTCCTGATCTGGTCCTCCTCCCTGGTCACCTCCGCGTTCCCCAGGCGGAAAATTCGCTGGATCAAGCTCGGATAGAGGTCTCCGACAATGCGGACAAATAGCAGTCGTGTTGCCCTCTCCGCTGCGCATCCACTGCTGGAGACAGTCCCAATGGTACATCAGCTGATTGGAACACGGCAGCGCGAAGGGCTCGACCCCAGAAGCATCCTCGTCGATTTCGCAGCGGCAGATATTGCACTCCGGCAGCCCATGGTCGTCGCTAGGAGGCGCTGCAGCGTGCGCGCGGGCAACGCCAGCGCGTCGACGTGTGCGTGGATGATCCGGTGGTTCGCCGCGGCCGCGCCCGCTGCTGAGGCCGCTTCGACCAGCTGGAGCAGCCACGCGGGCCCGCTCGGCCGGTCGCCGGCAACTTGGTCCAGATGGACGCGTTGGTCCGCGCCTGCTGCCCCGTCGCGGATACGCTGGAGTTCTGCTCGGAGTGCGTCCATTCCTGCGTATTCGACGTCCGGGCCGCGACGGAAGTGGCGCAGGATTTCGCTGAAAGGCGGGTTGGGCAGATGAAACAGCACGTTCCGTACCTGGCGGTAGGTCATGAGGGGCAGGCGATGCTCGGACTCGATGCCCGTGTACAGGTGGAGCAAGAGCCAGATGGCAGCTCGGGCTCGCGCCACGCTGGATGTGATGTCGGATTCGTGATTCCACCGACCTTGGTACGTGTGGTCGTCGTGTGAGAAGAGAAACTCGTACATGTCGAAGGCTTGTTGCGTGTGCCGCAGAATCGCGTCGAAGAAGAGGTTTCCGAACAGGAAAAAGCCGTCAGAAAGCTGAAATCGTGCGGGCGGAGCAGGAACTGCAGGTTCCGCCAGTCACGGTCTCTGAAAGCCAGCCAAAACACGTGCCAGAAGCCCTTTGTTGCTACAGGTTCCAGGAGATTCAAAGCGTCGTCCATGGCAACGGTTAGTCGAATTTCCAGATCGTCTATGGCAGCTTCGCCCAGAGCAGAGCCATAGTGCACGGGAACCAGAAGGAAGGCGTAGTCGTCGTTGTCATGGATATTTTCATAGCCTTTCCGTCGAAGTCGAGCAAGGTGGATTTGCAGCTGGGCACGCACATCTTCAGCAAAGTCGGCCAGGTCTTGCTGCTCGACTGGTTGGGCTTGGTGGTACTCCGGAAGTTCGAGTCCAGTAAGGCGAAGCTGGGTGAAGAGAAACGAGATGAAGTGCTGACGGCGGCGCAGGATTTGGATCCAGACGGGGACATCTCTGATACGGGGCAGTTGATAGATGTGCCGAGCTGCTGTGCGTACCGGCTCGGGCTGTGATGCTAGATGCTCGTTCAGATTGGTTTCGAAGTCTTGCAGATTGGGAATTCGGGGAGCTGCAGGCACATCTAGTTCAGGATCAGGAGATGTGGCAGGTCCAGCTGACCGCTCTGCATCTCCAATGGGCGCATTATTAGGCTCAGGAGTAGTAGCAGGACCACCAGCGGCAACAGCTGGCTGCTCTGAAGGCGTTTCTGCAGGTGTAGAATCGCTCATATTGAATCAAGCAGAGAGTGTGTGTGATAACTGGGGTCCACCTGCATGAGTCCAGGATATCTAGTAGGCAGAGCATGCAATCGTCTTGCTTGAAAGGTATAGTGCAGTATTTGTTTGTCATTTACTGGATTTCTTGTTCGTGGAATGGGTATGAGGAACATCGAGTCCGGGCAGAGGTCGCTTATGATCCCCCTTTGTTCCAACAATTGAAGCTAAATTCCCGATGCGTACGGTCTACAAGAGTACTCAGAACAAGGGTCTCAGACAAAGCACTGTGTACTGACTTTGGTGTATATGTTCTTGAAAGAGAACCAACGGGCCCTCCGAGGTCAATTATCATTGCTGTCAATCACACGAGAAACCTGGAAAGGTAGAGAACTCGAGGAAGGCGTAGCGCACTAAGAAGGAGGCTATCTATGACAGGCTGAAGCAGCAAGGCCCTGAAAATCTGTGCTGGATGGAGGGCCTGCTTCAAGTTCTACTTCAGGAGGAAGCGAGGAGATGACAAGTGTAGATGTGCGGTGTATACTGAATTCCATATATGAGCCATACATGATCATTGCCCCCTTGTCTTTGGATGCGTAGGCCCCTGCTGCCACTCTCCAACAAGCCCACCATACTTATTGACAAGCTTTGTGGACGAAGTAATCTCCTCCCTCCCCCTCCCGAAAACATCCTCGTCAACCAACACATTCCCATTCTCCATCTCCGTCTCAAACACCACCTTCCTTAATCCCTTGATCTGCCCTCCCAACTGCGCTATCCTCGCAACCTGCTCCCTTCTCCTCACCCGCTCCCTCGTCCCCGGACTATTATACGGATCATACCTCAGCCCCGCCGGCAGATTCTCCGTCCCCAGCACCTCCGCCCTCTCCACGCCCAGCATCATCTGCCCGTTCCCCGGCGCGCTCGCCATGTAATACGCCAGGAACGGCAGCATCCCCGACAGCCTGTCCGCGCTAAACGCCCCGTAGGGAGGCGCCTTGAGCGCCGGCGGGAGCTTGATGACTCTGCACGGGAAGAAGTTGCCGCGGGCGTACGCCGCCGCCGCTGCGCGGTCCTGCCCAAAGAAGGGCGCGGTGGACCCTTCGAGCTCGAGGCCGACGCGCAGCTCGAAGCACAGCGCCGTGGCGGACTGCCCCGCCGCGGCGCTGAGCTCGACGATCGAGGCCGCGTTCATGTCGCGCGTGGTGTAGCCCAGGAGCTCGAAGTCGGAGTGCAGGAGCATGGGGAGCTCGGCGCCACTGTCGAGGAGCATGTCGAAGAAGATCATGGGTACCGAGGCGCTGCTGTCGGTGGGGGATGGGGGTGGTGGTGTGTCTCTTGCTCTGGCTCTGGTCGTTGGACCGGGCACTGCAGAGGGAACTGAGACCGCCAGCCCTTTCCCCATAACTCTCTGGGAATTTGAGCCCTCACCCGGAGGAGCAGGTCTTTGACGCTTGCTCCCACCCTCCTCCTCCTCCTCTACGCGCTCCATCCCCACCTTCTTCCTCTTCGCCCCAGCCCCGATCTGAACCAGCACATCCTTCGCCGTCAACGACCTCCTCCTGCCCCCCGAGCGCTTCAGCCGCCTCCCAATACTGTCATCCCGCTGAAACCCCAACGGCACCTTATAATGCGCCGCATCATCCTGGAAGGTCGCCCTCCCCGAGAACGGCACCTCCTCCTCCCGATCAACCGTCAGACACACCCCCTTCTTCGCAAGCAGTCTTTCCTTTCCCCCAGCCAGCGGCGGCTCCCACCACAGAGTCCCCGGGCCGTGCAGCTCAAAGTACCAGTCCAGCCGCTCCTGCCTGTCCACCGTGAACTCGGCGTAACTCGTCGCCGTTGAGTCCACGATCTGGCCCGCGTAGATGAGCGTATACTTGTCCGAGAACCCAATCGCGCCCGTGTCGTACGCCGCCAGCGCGGCTTCGATGTTCGCCTTCATCGGCTCGCATCCGTCCATGGGCGCATCGCGAAGCGCCTCCCGCAGCAGCGCGGTGCGGGCTTGGACCCGTTCGCGCTGGTAGTCCGGGAGCGCGTCGCGAGGCAGCACGTCCTCATCGCGCTCGCTGGCCGCGAGGGTCTCGTAGACCCGCCGCGCTTCGTCACGATGCCGCTCGACTGTGGCCAGCGAATCTGGGTGGTGGTGCGTGGCGTTGTATGCGTGGATACGGTCCCATTGCAGCATGTGGCGACGTGCGGCTTCGCGGGCGCCGAGCTTGTCGGCGTTGGTGGATCCCAGGGCTAGGCGGGGCACCCACTCTTGTTGGTCAGTGCCACTGCCTAGCTCTTGGGTGACGCTGGAGCCGGCGTCGTCGTGCTGGAGATGGCGTAATGTCGGTGGTGTTGGCATCTGTGCATCATTTCCAAGCCCGGTGCTAGACGCGGCTGGGAGGTTGGTGCCGCCTGTCCACGCGGTCTGGCGTGGCGTGGTGGCCGTGATGTCTGCATTTGCTGAGAAGGCAGACTGTGCCTCGCGTAGTCGCTGTGCATCGTCGGCATGATGACTCTGCTGTGGAGGTTCGGCGGTAGCTTGTGACTCTGAAGCGAGGCTGTTTTGCCCCAGTTGAGAGGCTGATTGGTGCCCACGGCCTTCTCCTTTTGCGAGGATTGAGCCTTGCTCGCCGTTCTGTGGATCACCACGACGGTCGGCCATATCTCCCTATGCTCGCTCTTTGCTCAAAAAAATAGAAAGAAGCCTTTTCTGGCTAGCTGCTCGGTGATCGCACTTAGCATTCCGGGCTGCACTTCAAGGTGGGAGTACATTGTATGGCAGCTTGAACGGCGTAGCAAGCGGCAGTCTTCCAATTTGCTCCCACTCCCAAAATTCTCCCACAGCAGCTGCATTCAAACTATTGTCGCAAGTCCGACGCCGACCTGGATCAACAAAGAGAACGGCGCAGCAGCTCAACCTACCCGAAACGTGCAAGTTCTTTGACAAGCTTCGGCCCGGTGTGGTCATTTTGAATATTCGGGTAATCCTTTGTGTGTGGCCCATGCTCCGGAAGCAGTGCTGGCGGCCGAGCATAGCACTTTGTACTCTGTATTTTGGGTCTTCATTGTTGGCGATTGCAGAAAATGTTTCCTGCCAGGTCTGCCGGGTGGTGAAAGAAAGGTACTTCGACAGCAAAGAAAAGGCACAAATCGCGGCTCGTTGCTGGAATGGCAGCAGGGCTTTTGGTAGGTTTTGGACTAGGCCCTCTTCGACCCTGCGTGTAAGTGAGTATCAAAGAGGCTTTCCACACAGGAAACTCACAAGACATGGCCATTGTGAAAACGTGTGCAAACAAATAATATCCTTCTACGCCTTTGATCTTGTGTCCGCGTCCCCTTTTTGTCTGTTCCTGGATTTCTCTTGTGCTGTTCTCCCTTTTCCCACCTGCCTTCTCCCTCAACCGCCCCATACGCACAATCCGAGCCACCTTGGATTTCAGGTGCAGCACAGGAGCCTTCTCACGATCTTCTCTCAAGCTCGTACACCGCAAGAGGCCGTCCTGGTAGAAAAGACACACTTCAAAGAGACAGACATATCCCATTCGGTCGCGCCCTCCAGTGCGACGCGCTGAACATCAGTGGCCATGGATGAACTCCAGGGATCTTTGAGTTCCAAAGATCCGAGTTCTGACGAGGATCGAGGAGACGTGACGACGGTTGCAGGCTCAAGGCGAAGCAGCCACAACAGTGGACAACCCAATACCGGCAACGGCGGACAAAATAACACCACCGCACAGAACAACAACGCGACACAAAACAACAGCGCCACACAAAACAACTCCGCCGCGCAGAACACCGCCACCGGACAGAACAATAACGCCGCGCAGACCGCAAATTCTGTCGAAGGGCAGACCCAGCAGCCAAGTCCTTCCCAAACGCCGAACGCGAAGGGTGTGCCACGACGACGACCCAAGACCACCACCACCACCACCACCACCACCACCGGCCCCACTGCGGGCACCAGCACCAACACCAACACCACCAGCGCCACCAACTTCCCCCCGCCGCCCTTCATGCCCGACCCGGAGGACATGACCGAGCCGCACACCTGGCGCAACCAGCGCCAGCCGCCCATTGGCGCGCGCCTGAACCAGCTCCTCAACCACCTGAGCGACGAGGACGTCGACCGCCGGCGCGACTGGGCGCGCGAGCTCGCCGAGGGCGAGGCGTGGGTGCGCGACATGCTGGCGTCGCGCGACGAGCGCGGCCTCGGCGACAACACCATCGCGCTGCTGCGCCTGGCCGACGCGCAGATCGCGACGCACCGCGCGAACGAGGCCTTCCACTACCGCACCTTCATGCCGCTGGACATACCCGACCCGCGCGACATGCCGCGGTATGCACCGCGCCTGCCGTGGTACGGCTGCGAGGATCCGATCGAGTTTGCGCCCTCCGGGCCAGCGTGCAAGAAGAGCAGGATTTTGCCGATGCTGCCTGCTGTTCCGCGGGACTGGGCGCGCGTCAACGACTTGTGGCTCACGGAGCACGAGGCTCGGCTTGGGTTGACGGCCACGGCGCGGGAGGCCGCCCTCCAGCGCCTTGCGCAGGACGAGGATCTGACGATGCCGCCATTGTCTGATCCAAAGCCGACTGTCGAAAACAACCTGGCCATGTTGGAGGGCACCATATTTGATCGGCTCCGCGGCGGCCTCACAGGCTTTACTCATTACAAGCCCGACGGAACGAATCCCGAAACGATCACCAGCCGAGCCATCTGGGTTTCAGGAGCCGAAATGAACATGGCCAATGGTCCTGGGGTGGAAGAATCCCCCTCGACACCGGGCACCGATGGCGCAGACGCGAGAATGTACGCCCTTGAGCGCGGCGCCCGGCGCGCGGGTCTGCAGGACGCGTTGCGAGCCTTCCACAGCAGCGAGAACCAGCTCATCGCCAACAGCGGCCGCATGCTCGTGCTTCCCGGCGGCGTGCGGGCGTCGATCGCGCAGGACCTCGACGCGCTGCGCGACAGGGTGGGTATCGGCAACGCCCGTCCCATCGAGCTGCCCCAGCTGCCCGCGGGCCAGATGCAGCGCATCGACGGCAAGACGGATCCCCAGGGCTTCACGTCGAACATGGCGCAGTTCTGGCGGAACACTCGGAAGATGGATCGGAAAGCCGTGGATACCGTCATGAATAGCCTATTCAGGCAGAGTCCCGATGGGCCTTTGTACCCGATTCAAGCTGACCTGAACAAGACTGCCGTGCCCGAGTCGACTTTTGGCCCGTTCGTTTGGCAAGGCGTGCCGGCATATGTACAACTTCGACAGAACCTCCTCAGGCAGATGCATGGACTGAAAAGGCTCTTTGACCGGGAACAGAGCATAGCGCCTCGCCGCTTGCTAGAATTGATGGCATTGACATTTGACCGGGGTTACCAAGGCCTGGGGCCTGGGGTGTTTGTGCAGCTGGACAATGTCAGAGATATCAAGCCTGCGGGCTTCACGCCCTCTCCGTTCCCAGAGGAGGACGCACCGAGCCCTAACTCTGTTGCGCCCAACACTTTTTTCCTGGAAAAGGTGGAGATGGAATGGATTCGCTTCATTCTCAAGAACTCCATGACCAAGGGGATGACAAAGGAAGTGCTGCCCCGCACAACGTTGTTCTTGATCTTTGCAGAGCGTCTCGCCCGCATCTTCAACGATCCCGGTGATCATCTGTTCCCAACCAGAGACACATCCGTTAGCATTGAGGACTTGATCACTCACATGGCCAATATGAAGGGCCCAGTGCAGAAGACCACGTTCTATCCATACGACGTCAAGATGTTCCTTGAGCGGTTGGCACACCAGGGCCGCTGTAGGTATACCGAGGACTGGCGCACGTATGGCCAAGTACAACGGCCGCTGCTGGACTACCACCCAGAGCACCTTGTGATCTGGAAGCCGCGCAATGACGCTGACGCCGATGCTGGCGACTTCCCCGAGGACAGCATTCCTCAAACTCCGCGGTTCACGGACCGACGCTCCTGGCTTGATATCATGGCCGACGACGACCCACCCAATACCGACCCCAGAGTTCAGGCATACTTTCTCTGCATTGCGTACAAATGGGGTCGATCCACGCAGCAGCTCGAGTCTATCAAGGACCAATGGACTAACATGCCTCCCTTGCCAGTTCGAGCGGCTAAAATCCCGATGAACAAGGTGCGAAATCGTAAGGCAAGGCTAGAGAGAGAGGCAGCCAACGCATCCAAGCGTCCTGGGTTCCAGAAGTTTTTAGAGACGACTGGAACCAACAAGAGCGAAGGAAAACCCGCAGAGCAATTGTTGCGATTGTGGGTGGCAACAACCCATGCGAACCGTGCAGCGAGGCCTCCAGGAATAGGGGCAAACGGTCTTGGCCTCGAGAAAGTCATCCAACAAAACATCATCGACGAGGTGGTGCGCGCCGACAACATGCTGTACCCGGGGCGAACGACCGACTACACAGACGCCAACGCACCCAAGACGCGCGAGTCGATCTGGGACTGGGCGCGGCCGGCGATACGCGGAGAAGTGAAGCAGTTCTTCAGCCTGAACAGGTGGCCCGTGGAGCTGCAAAAGCCCGAGACGCAGGCACGCATCAGGAACGACGAGGACGTCGACCCGGAAATGGTGTGGAACCCGATCGTCGAGGACCCGACGCCGTGGACATACTGGCGGCCCAAGGCGAGGCCGTACGGCGATGAACGTGTCAAGTTTAGGGCTGGGCAAAGGACGTTCCCGATCGGTGACACGGCGCGCCAGAGAGAGGTGGTGAAGAACCAGGTGATGGCCATGGTTGGTCAAGGTAAGCCGTTCCTACATCACTCGGTGTTGCTGCTCATCCCCCACGGCAGAATATCTTGCTTGTATATGCTGACCGTGTGACTCTTGTTCCCGCCTCAGCAATGGGCATCGATGCCTCACAAGACACAAGCATCTGGCCGATCCGGCTCGTCAAGCGGGCGTTCACTAGCCTGAAGCGGCGTCGGCCGGTCGTCGACAACCCAGACGACGACTCCGACGATCCGGACATGCCCCACAGACACAAGCTGCCGCGCGTGGATCCGTCCATGTACCCGCCGAGACGCGACGTGGTAGCGGAGGCGGTGGCGAGAAAGAGGGCGTATGAGGAGGCGACGAGGCCCAAGCGCGTACCTGCCAGTGAGGTGCCGGCGGGTGCGGTGGATGTCAACAATCCTCAGCGAAACCCACCTGAACCTGCGGGAGCGTTGTTTATCGAGCAGAATATGCAGTTAGGTACGGTGTAGGGTAGAGTCAGGGCTGGACCGGGAGGGGAGGGGAGGGGAGGGGGAGGGCGATTCCTGAGGCCGGAGCTTGACGGAGGTTCTGCATTTTCGCATTCACTTTTTGTTTTTGGATAAAGGTGGCTGTTAATTTTGAGATTCGAGTTGGGTGTTGCATTGGGGCAGAAAATGTAGCAAAAACGATCCCACGCATCTCTTGAGGCTGATTAAGTTGTGTTTTGGTGATGGTTGAGCTTCCTTCCGAATTGTGCTTGTGACGAAGAGATGAGGTCTGAGGATGACTAAGCTCAACCTGTGTACTTGAGTACATCAATGCCAGACTTAGCAGGGGTCCACTCTTAACAGTTTACAGCCAGAATAGCATGCCAGCCTGATAGTGTATCAATGACAAACCTGCGTTACTAAAAAGCGTCGCGACCCTTTCCAATGTCGACCTCGTCTATCCTTCCTGCCTTATTTGTTGTCTCAAGATGCTACTACGACACATAAGCAGTCAGCCAATCTCAACCATACTGTTGTCGCGCGAAAAGATCGCGAATCGTTCCACGGAGTCTTGAATCTCTTGATGGCTGGCGTCGGTGGCGCGCTCTGTTGCCAATTGTTGCCAGTCTACCCCGCAATAAGTGCCGGAACTTAATTATGAGCACCTGCACATACTGCACGCTCCGGGGAGATTTTGATCACCTCGGAAACGGATCCAGAGAACTGACGATGGGCCTTTTTGAGTCAAGTATCGCTCAGATAAAGATTCAGATACAAGATACTCCACTGCCATTCCTGAACTTGCATCGGGTAGGAGCCAGGCTTGCGTGGGACGCAGATAACGATCCTTGCCGACAACCGGCTCGGTGGAATATGTGCAGCCATCAAACCTTGTTCATGCCCCTCCATCATACCACAGCGTACCATAGCTTGGTGGCAGGGTGGCTACTCCGTACCCAGCTTGTAGAACATGCCGATAAGAGGCCCATTGGTGCTCTAGGTAGTAATGACATCTACAAATCTGCCCGATAGGTAGGGCATTGCATTGCTGGGAGGCAATTGCACTACATACTACTAGCCATATCACCGCCGCCCTCTTCCATCAAATCAAGGTCAGAAGGTCCAAGTGAAGCTGAGGGAACTGCTGGCACCTGATTTCTGTTCTCACTACTAACTAATTTCGGGAAACTCGCCCCTCTCTTCAGCATTCCGCTCTTCCCAACCCCAGCCTAGATCCGCCACACAAAATGTCCGATATCGAAAAGTCCATAGAGACTACGCCCCCTCCCGGCGATCTGGAGAAAGCCAGCATCACCGCCGGCATCATGAAGCACGCCGATCGCAATGACGCCGACGAGGCCCTCAAGATCCTCGAGGCCGAGAATGGCGAGGTCGTGGAAATTACTGCCGAGGACGAGCGAAAATTACTGCGGAAAATTGACTGGAACATCATGCCCATGCTGTGTCTTGTTTACGGGTCAGCAACAGCATCTCACCATATTTGCAGACAAGTCCCGCTGACATATCTCACTGTCTAGGCTCAACTACCTGGACAAGACCACCGTCTCCTATGCATCCATCATGGGTCTGAAGACCGATTTAGGTCTAGTTGGCCAGCAATACAGCTGGATTGGCTCCATGTAAGCACGCATTTCTTACCCTTCTAGCGTTCTGTTCCACACACTGACTGAACCCCCAGGTTTTACTTTGGTTACCTCTTCTGGGAATACCCCACCAACCGCCTCCTCCAGCGCCTGCCCCTCGGCAAATGGTCCGCCTTCAACGTGATCATGTGGGGCCTGGTCCTCTGCTGCATGGCAGCGACCTCGTCCTTCGCCGGCGCCATGGTCGTGCGCTTCTTCCTCGGCGTCTTCGAGTCCGCCGTGACGCCCGGCTTCGCCCTCTTCACCTCGCAGTGGTACACGATCAAGGAGCAGGGCGCGCGCACGGGCATCTGGTTCTCCTTCAACGGCTTCGGCCAGATCCTCGGCGGCTTCGTCGCCTACGGCATCGCGGTCGGCACCGCGCGGCACCCCGTCGCCATCGAGAGCTGGCAGCTGCTGTTCCTGGTCATCGGGCTATTCACGGCGTGCGTGGGCGGCGTGTTCCTGTGGGCGATGCCGGACAGCCAGCTGAATGCGCGGTTCTTGACGGAGAAGGAGAAGGTCATGGCGATCGAGCGGATTCGCGTGAACCAGCAGGGCGTGGGGAATCGGCACTTTAAGATGTACCAGTGCAAGGAGGCCCTCACGGATCCCATGGTCTGGGCGTTCGTGTTCTACGCGCTGGTGGCCGATATTCCCAACGGCGGAATCTCAAACTTCTTCTCGCAGCTCATCACCAGCTTCGGTTTCACCAGCGAGCAGTCCTTGCTGCTGGGCACACCAGGTGGTGCTGTTGAGGTAAGCTTTCGCTTAAGCCAAGCTTTCTACCAAGCTTTTGCCCCCAAGACCGTCCAAGCCTTTCAAAAGTTCCGGGCCCCACTAACATCCCTTGGCACACAGGTCATCGCTCTTATCGCCAGCGGCATCATCGGCGACCGCCTAGGCAACCGCCTCCTCGTGTCCACCGTCGGCATGCTGCTCGCAATTCTGGGCATGCTGCTCATCGCCTGTCTCAACGACAGCCAGAGCGTCGGCAAGCTCATCGGCTACTACCTGACGCAGGCGTCGCCGACGCCCTTTGTCGCCATCTTGTCGCTCATTTCGACCAACGTCGCCGGCTGGACCAAGAAGACCACCGTCGCCGCCATGTACCTCATCGGCTACTGCGTGGGGAACATCATTGGGCCCCAGGTATTCCAGGAGAAGGACGCGCCCAAGTATCGGCCCGCGGTGATCACTATCGTCGTGTGCTACTGTGTCGCTCTGCTGGATGTGCTTTTTATTTACTGGTGGTGCCGGTCGCAGAACAAGAAGAAGGCGGCCGCGAGAGCGGTGCCTGGGTATGTGAAGATTGAAGGGCAGGAGTTTTTCGATTTGACGGATCGGGAGAATCCGGAGTTTGTCTATAGTTTGTAGACAGGTAGAGAGAGTGTTTTCCAGCCTAGCGTGCTATAGTAGCATGAGTCAAAATCGGTCCACAAGTTACAGGCACAGAACCCCAGGCCCGGCTTCTGACTTCCCTCGTGCCTATTTGATATGAGCTATGCGGTTCATGCCGCGTTGAAGCCGGAGTTGGACCACAATCAACGAGTAGCCTGAGTCAAGCTTCGTTCTACCAAAGCACCACTTTCTAGACCTAGTACTCATGATAGCATCTTCCATGTCAAATTATCTAGGCACATTGACTGCTGTACGGTAGCTGCTCACCTGATGGCCTGGAAATGCCGGGGGTTACTGACGACCTATTCTCTGATATTCAAATTTACTAGCGCAGAATGTGGCACCGGTAAAGGGGGGATATGTTGAATCAGCGATTCTAGATACTTACCAGCTCAGGTACGCTATAGAATCTGTTCTGCAGTATCATGAAGGGGGACGCCTGTACCAACCTAAGGTCGTTGACCTTTCTCCTGTTTCGAATTCCAATTGTTCCACCGTCACCTGAGCACCGCCTGATGGTGCCGGAGCGTCCGCATCTTACAAATTGTAACTTGCAGACATAGTCTTCACGGCCTGGCAATGGCTTACCATCTCAGGACTCAGGAGGAAGACTCCACCATGGCACTAGCTGGAACTTAAGCGAGTGTTTTCACAACGGCTGTGGCGTCCCCCCTTGCCCTGAACAGCTTTCTTGGTTGGTGGATTCTGGGAGAAGCAAAAGTGCAATTGAAAAGTCTAGAAGCCTCTAGTGAGATTAAACTCGATCTTTTTGGTTAAGCTTTCGATCAACAATTAAGCGTAAATTAGTGTTAAACGAGATGACCCAGAATACTGGGTCAAGCGAGTCTCGGCATTCACTGTGACGGAAAGACACCGACCAGGGGGCCTCACCGCTGACAACAGCCATTCAGCCATTCTAGAAAACTCTCCTGAGCAAAGTGTGGGAATAAAAAGCACACTAGTTGACTTGCAATAATCTCTCGGCTCCACAACTTAAAATGCAGGGTGAAAGGTTGCTGGGTCTTTTGTTTGGTGTTTGACGCCACTATTATACGGCATCCTCAAGATGACTGGTGGATCTCGTGATGGGGCGCCCCCGTACCAGAAACCACCAGCATTCATGTTCAATGCTGATTCCACCTAGCCGAGCCTTCGACATGATGACGGATTCGATATATAAGAAGGTTCATGACTGCCGTCTACAGCCAAGACCAGAACTACCCAGACAGGAACAGAACACCACAAGCCATTCGACCATTACCTTCTAACTCCATACCTTCTTTTTTCCGGCTCGACGCCTCACACTCTTTTCATCATGCTTGCTCTATCTGCCCTGGCCGGCTTGCTGGCTGTAGCCCAGGCGGCTCCCTACCATGGCGTATCATCCGTTGATGCCCACCTGGAGGACAGGTCCAGCTCCTGCACTTTCACCACCGCTGCCGCTGTCGCGAGTGGAAAATCTTCCTGCACCACCATCACGCTGAGCAACATCGCTGTGCCCGCGGGAACTACCCTCGATCTTACCAAGTTGAAGACTGGAACCAAGGTCAGTAGCCTCTCCGTTCTCAGGTCTACTTGCTGCGCACATATCCGCTGACTTATCTCTTCGTAAACCCAGGTCATCTTCTCCGGCACCACCTCCTTCGGCTACAAGGAGTGGGCCGGCCCCCTCATCAGCGTCAGCGGCACCGACATCCAGGTCACCGGCGCCTCGGGCCACGTCATCGACGGCAACGGCGCGAAGTGGTGGGACGGCGAGGGCAGCAACGGCGGCAAGACCAAGCCCAAGATGTTCTACGCGCACTCGCTCAAGCAGTCGACCATCAAGGGGCTCAACGTCAAGAACACGCCCGTGCAGTTCATGTCCATCAACTCGGCCACCGACCTCAACGTCATCGACGTGACCATGGACAACTCGGCCGGCGACAGCGGCGAAAAGGGCCACAACACCGACGCCTTCGACGTCGGCTCGTCCACCAACATCTACATCTCGGGCGCGGTCGTCAAGAACCAGGATGATTGCCTGGCCATCAACTCTGGCACCAACATCACCTTCACCGGCGGCTCATGCTCCGGTGGCCACGGACTTTCCATCGGCTCTGTCGGCGGCCGCTCCGACAACACCGTCAAGACTGTCTCAATCACCAACTCCAAGATCTCCAACTCCGACAACGGCGTGCGCATCAAGACCGTCTCCGGCGCGACGGGCTCCGTCTCGGGTGTGACGTACTCCGGCATTACGCTGAGCAACATCGCCAAGTACGGAATCGTCATCGAGCAGGACTACGAGAACGGCAGCCCTACTGGTACCCCTACGACTGGTGTCCCTATCACTGGCCTCACTGTCTCCAAGGTTACGGGCTCTGTCGCTTCGTCTGGCACGGACGTGTACATTCTTTGCGGTAAGGGTTCGTGCTCCAACTGGAAGTGGTCTGGTGTCAGCATCACGGGAGGCAAGAAGAGCACCAAGTGCACCAACATCCCTTCCGGAGGAGCTGCTTGCTAGACGGGCCGCGGGTTGAGACAGGGATTCGTTCTCACACATCATTTAATTCACTGTACATATAGCATAAGAACATTGCATCTGCTCAGGTAGTAATAGTAATCGCAATACAATATTCTCTCAACACCTATCTTCGTATACATGCGAGTAATTCTATACCTTCTCTGTTTGTACCAGCGTAATGTGATCTCTCAATGTTAAAGGGTCTGGCGCTCGGGGTTGAGTCCGTGATGAAAACATCTGATCCCTGCACGCAAGGCTGCAGCCTCGTCTAAGTCGTCTCGTCGATTCTCGAATGTACGCAACATCGGGGGCAGGGGTGGCATGAACCCCGTCCGTACTGTAGAAATAACACAGCACAAAATATGTCTGCGCCACCAATCACAGTGCCGTCTTGGAGCCTGCCAGCCCTGCTGCTCGCGTCCTGAAGTTCAATATTCGGTCGCACCTAGGCGTGGAACGCATCTGTAAGTGTTTTTCTTGTCGCAGTTCATCAAGAATACCAGACAGCAGCCAATACTCACTTTTTCCCAATCTAAATAAGGTGCGATGACGGATTTCGAAGGAGGACAGGGCATCGAGCACACGATCAGGCGCATGGTGGCAGCGGGCAAGCTGCTGGGTGGAGAGCTTTGAGCTGTCGTCCCAGACTCAGCAGACTGTAGCCCGCCTCTGCCTAGGTACCCAGACTCATTTCACGATATTCTCTCGAATCTTCCACGCATAGAAACCCATGAGAGAAGTAGTGATTTCGCATTTCTGCCAACCGGCAGATCACTGGAAAGACGCATGGAGTGGACGCGGTCGGACGCAGACATGGGACCCGTATCACGAGGAAATATAAGGAAGTCGGCAAAAATTCATAATGATGGGAAGAACGCCATGCTTGAAGAGCTACTTAACCAGACCGTAACTTGGTCGAAGGCTGTGCGGTAGAATAAAGCCACTTCTCGCAAGACAGCAGTGAGAAAGCCCGTATTGATGCTGATTGATGCTGAGTGGCTCGTGAGGCTGTTGACGAGAAGTCTACAATTTTCGGAACAAGCTGTGGCCAGCCTGAAACGTTGTGGTATACTACCCCTGGGGACTGCTTACGTAAAGTTTTCTCCCCCAGTAGACCTCTGTGCCGCCGGTAATCACTTGGCTCACGACATGTAGACTTTGTCACGGCCTGCTGTGCCGCGCTAGCTCAGGTTTGACAGCTGGCCGAGGCTCAACCCACAGGCTGATCGCGTCAGGAGACATATACCACCGTTCAAGTCCCAAATTCCTGTACCTTCTTCGCGGCACAAGATGAAGTACATCGAGCCAGACCCCGACTTGTACCCATGGCCGCCGATTTCGCCGGATATCACATCCTCCGACATTGAGCGCGTGTACCCACCGTTTGCAGTCGGTTCCAGCGGCCAACTTCACAGGATACAAGGATGTCCTTCCAAAGTCTACAAAAGTGGAGGGTCACAGCGAGAATATGATTTCTCGAAAGCAGCCGGGGACTGTGCCATCACGCCTCACGCAAGAGTCTTCTTTCTCGGCAAGGACGACTGGGTCCATCTAATGGGCTTCACCATGGACCTAGGCACCCCGATCCTCCCTGACAACATCCAACCCCAGCAACGGCGGGCCTTGGCTCAAGGCATGCGGCAGGTGATCCAGAAACTCCACGAACGGGGCATCGTACATGGGGACGTCAAGCCCCAAAACATGCTCACCAACGAAGACGGCGACGTGGTGCTCTGCGATTTTGACGAAGCGCGATTTGTAGACGACGACGAGGATAGTTGGTGCGGAGTTGTCACGCTCCCTTACGTATCGGCTCACCGGTGGCGGAAGCAGGTTGCGTTGGACCGGTGGCCGGCGCCGACGGTGGAGGATGATCTGTACGCGCTGGGTCTGAGCATCTGCGAGCTATACAGCGGATGCATGCCGCACGGAGAGAACGCGCCGGATGATGTTCATATGGGAGAGACCCTTCTGCGGGGTGAGACGGGAGTGGACTTGATGGTGGTGGGTGATGAGGACGTCAGGGCACTAGTTAAGGATTTGCTTCGTCAAGGCGGTGCGCAACTGTTATGGGTCGACTAACCCGAGCTCAGCCAGTAATCTTAATGCCGCTGAAATCGGCTGGATCAAGCACAGGCTCCCCCTTCCCGAACGAATAAATCCCAAACATAACACCAGTGAAAGCACCACCCACCGGCGGCATCACCGTCAGATCCTCAGCTCGACAAGTCACGCTGTCCGACAAGTCGCCCTGACGGATCATCAGTTCGTACTCAGCACCCGAGCATCGTACCATGAGCTCTACAGGACGCTTGACATCAAGTATCCCCTCCGCCTTTTCGGGGTGTTCCTCGATGTACAAAAGGGGATGCAAGGTCTGTGATTCTGTCAGCTGCAGTCCCACAAGCCTTTGAACACACCTCACAAACATCAATAACACCAGCCTGGCCCGTCGGGCTTCGCCGCACAATCGTCGCTGCCGCGGTGCCGCCAGCGCCCTCGGCGAGTGTGACGCCGACCGTGGCGTACGAGAACTGGCTCCACCAGAGTACGATCCCAGCTTCGTAGCCTTCTCTGGACGGAGTGAACGACATGCTAGCTGTGAATGACTGGCGGTAGGCCGTCTGCTTTCTGAGGAGCATGGCGGGTGCTTCGGGGCTGGAGAGATCGTAGCAGGTGCCGTAGAGGCGGAGGTGGCCGGGTCTTTCGGCGAGGGAGTAGGACGGTTTGAGAGGCGTGTCTGTAGGGTGGTTGTCAGCTCGTGTTTGCCCACGGACACAGAGGGGAGTGAGGGCCGGGTGGTGGGTTTTCACTTTTCTGGTACCAGCCAAGCTCCAAGTCCGGCTTGTGGAGGTCTGGTGTCCACGTAAACGCCTCATCCGAACTCGCGTTGAGGGTTTTGGGCAGAGGATCTCGGCCGTGTGTGAGCAATGTGATGTTCTTCCCGTCGTTAAAGACAGGCCAGTCATCCACCCAATCGACTTTCACAAGGAATGTCTCACGCCCTGTGTCAAAATCAGCACAGCACCACCCGCACCGGACACCTTTCTACGCCCGAAACTCACCAAGCTGCGGCGCCAACCACCGCCCATCCTCACACACAGGCCTCACCCCCAATAACACAGCCCACCACCTTCCCTCGCCATCCTCAAAAATATCCGCATGCCCGGTCCTCTGCACCTCCTCCTCCGGCCCATTATACCACAACGGCTGCCCCTGCTCCTCCCACGGGCCATGCACACCCTCCCTGCTCCGGAACACCCACTCCTGATGCCCAGCCTCGGTGCCGCCCTCCGCCGTGAAGAGGTAGTACCATCCGCCGCGCTTGATGATGTGCGAGCCTTCGGCAATGCCGTGCGGGGACTTGCGGATGGGGGTTGGCGCGGTGAGGGTGCGGCCCGTGAGGACGTCGATCTCGGAGATGTGAATTGCGAAGTCTTTTTGGGTTGAGTTTCGGGGCCGTTGGGCGAGGCGCATGGTGGTGGAGAGGTAGACCTTGCCGTTGTCATCCCAGAATAGCTGGCGGGATTAGAGATCAGAGGGTGGGACTCGGGGGAGCTTTTCATTACGTACATCTTGATCGAACCCGGGGTTATCAAAGTACACGGGATCAGACCACGCGCTGTCATCCCAGATGTTGTCGGTCCAGACGTAGAAGCCTCGAGGGAAAATGCGCTCCTGGATCAAAAATCACACATGAGCTTGGATATCACATCTTACACGCCCGCCCGCACGCCCAGAATCCATTGTTCTTCTCCGCAAAAAAGCCCCCAAATCCCAGGACCACACACGTACATCACTAGCAGGACGATATCTCTGAAACACGCCGTTCGCCAGATACCACCGCCCCTCCGCCTCCCGATACCGCAGGGTGCTCGCCCAGCTTCCCGCGCCAGGCTCGACGGTCCGCAGCTCGAGCTGGCTGCGACGGGTTAGCGCGTGGCCGATGAGTTTCCAGGTGAGCAGGTCAGTGGAGGTGTAGATGGCGCAGCCCGGAAAGTACTCGAAGGTCGACGTGCTGAGGAAGTAGGTGGTGGGTGTGTGGGTGGCTGCGTTGGCGGGGACGACGCAGATGGTGGGGTCGGGGTTGAAGCCTGGGATTACGGGGTTGCGGAAGGTTAGAGGGTCTTGGGAGTCGGGAGAGGCCATGGCGGAGGTGTAGGGTGATGTATTATCGTGAGTGTGAGTGAGTGGTGAAGGAAGATTTGTTCCTATGTCTTTGTAGTCGCCATGGTGAGCATACTTAGTAGCCCACTTGGTGCTGATGCTCCATCTCGGGATAATTAGTCCCCCAATCATGTAGGACAAAGGCTGCAGAGTGACAGGGGTGCACTAGCATTGACACATGGAGGTGACTGTCTGCGATCACCAAACTGTTTCTTCACCCAAGATGTCATGCAAAATATGGCTGGAGAGAATCGTGTGTTGTGTTGACCTTTGACGCAGTATCTCATTTTTTTCGAATGTGCCCAGAAGGCCGTCTAAGTTGTACTACACCTACCTACTTCTGGTCAGCGGTCCGCATCAAGGCTCTGTGAGAGGTTGGGTAGTCGGTGTATGAAATTCACTCACGGTTTTGTGTCCCTTCTGTGCACGTGCGTAGTGCGACCAAAATATTGTGACTCGTCACCGGCCTTCCATATTCAGCCTGTGTCCATCACAGGGCAGCCAACAGCTCTTCAGTGCTCTGCCCAACCTCCCACAGTGCAACCCCAGCACCTCCAAAAGAATAGATCAGATCATCCTCCACCACATCCTGGATTGTCTTCAGAACATTCGTGATACTCTCGCCCGTCGGCAAGAACACCCGCGTCCACGCCGCATCCTTCTTCGGCTGGTAGTCGAAGTAGTACTCGCCCTCGTCCACCAGCTTGAAGATTTCGGGCTGGTGCTCCTTGATCAAATCAGCAATCTGCGTCGCCGTGATCGCCTCGCCCGCATCCCTCATAATAGCCTTCGCATTCTCCGGAATCTTGGGCCGCGTCTGCACCGCCGCGGCGCCCGTCATCATCGCGTGCTCGTGCTGCGCGATCGTGGGAGTCGGGTTGATGAACTCCCCCTTGACCTTGTCTGCCCAGACCACGGGGTACTTGTAGCCATACAGCGGCACGCCCATCAGGAACTTGCGCGACGCCTGGAGCGCCTCAAGCGCGACCTGGAACTGTGCCGCCTGGTCGCCCCCGTACATCGCCGGATCCGTCGCCTCGATGAACCGAACCAGATTGTCCCTCACCCAGTCGGCGTTCGTATTCGGGCCCGGCTCGCGAATATCATGCACCGCCGCGGCCTCGGCCATCTGCTCGTTCTGGATGTCGCGCCGCCCCACCCGCCGCCCACCGGGCCCCGTCATGTCGTACGTCATGATGCTGAAGTAGTCCGCGACCAGCGCGAGATGCGGCAGCGCCTGCAGGATCATGAGGTTGGTCGCCTCGATCATGGCCGCCTGGTTGCCGGCCAGCGCGTCGAACGTCTCGCCTGCAGTGCGCAGCGGCTGCATCACCACCACCAGGATCCTGCCGGCGTCGTGCAGCGCGTCCGAGAGCCTCACCAGCGTGCGCGGCAGGGCGTGCGCGGCGCCTGCTTCGAGGACGACGCCGTCGTACCCCTTTTCCTGGACGACCGCCAGCACCGCGTCCGAGAGCAGCGCCCACTTGGTCTCGTTGAAGACGAACTGCTGGTACTCAGCCTGGCCCCAGCCGTCGAGCATGAACCGCGGCACCACCTGCAGGGGCTTGAGCTCAGCGCCGTCGCTGCCTTCTCCGGGTGGGTTGGTCGTTGGTCGCTGCAAGCGCTGGTACCACGCCTCGTCGTCGCTGCTTGGCGGCCCTCCGCGCACTTCGTAGCCGTCGTCGCCGAGGGCGTGCACGGTGTACCAGACGGGGCTGACAATGTCGAATTTCTGGCGGTGGGCTTCGACAAGCTCCTTCCCGCGGGGGTGCCACGGCGTTACATACCCGAGAACCGGAAGGTCTGGGTAGTTTTTGGCATTTTGGGAGGTGCTGATGGGTTTTTGGGTGTCGCCTTGCTGGCTGCGGACGCTTGTTGATAGGAGGGCGATGACAAGGATGAGGAGAGTCACGAGTTTATTGGACGGCCTCTGCCTTGGAAAGAGAGCCATCGTTCATTGCGGAGAATGAAGATGGCGGAAATTGTATGAGTGTGGCCAGATAATCACAATTTAACAATTGTACCTGGCTGAAAAAGGCAGTGAATGAGGGTTGAAGAGGTGTCCTCAGCATGGGGATGATCAATTTGAGCAAGGGGAATGGATATTGTGGATTCTGAGATAACCCAGATCCTGCCTGTTAGCCGAGATAGCAACCATTCACAATGTGACTGCTCTCGCCAGATCTAAACTTCGACCACCACCTGGTTCCCCTCCACTGCCCCGTCGCTTGCACCAAAGCTTCAACTGACGATGTAAGCCCCGGTTTCTGCTGTCCGCGGGGTTCTCTCCACGGCGCTACCACTTGCAAGGAGAACCAGTCAACCTAGTGCGATCATCGTCCTCTCCTCACGCTCACTTTTCCCTTGTTGTGGTATGACCTGTCCGCTCGAAACGGACCTTCCCCCCGCCTGATTATGGATTAGCTACTTAGGTATTTATCGCACCGCACATCGCTGATGCAAGAGACAAAATTTCACACGTGAGCTTTTGTACCGCAGTTCACATGCGTAGCCGATTCTCTCTTCCTACTCGCCTAACATGCCTCTGGGACAGTGCTCCACCCTCCATCTCAACACCTCACCCTCAACCCCCCCTTCCCAGCCTTCAAAAATCTCGCCACAGCACACAACGAGCACCCCACCAAAAGCGCCACCGCCGCCCACACCTGCGCGCCCACAAAGCGGCCGCCGTCCGCCGTCTGCAGCGCGCCGCCCACGGGCGGGCCCGTCATGCTCGCAAAGCTGATGATCCCGAACGCCATGCCCATGCGCGTGCCCACCATGTCCAGCCGCGGCGTGATGCTCGCGACCGCGGTGGGGATCAGGCACTGGAAGGAGGCCGACAGCGCGCCGTAGAAGGCCGTCCAGGCGAAGAAGCCGCGGACGGAGGACACGGCGAGCCAGGCGAAGGCGACGACGGCCCAGAGGAGCGTCACCGGGATGATGACGTTGAGGGGCCCGAAGCGGTCGGAGAGCAGCGGGACGAGGATCCGGAAGGGCAGGCCGCAGCCGTTGATTATGATGACGAGGATGGAGGCGGTCGAGTAGGACATGTGCAGGGCGTTGGTGCCGAAGGAGGCGATCTGTGTGTGTGTGGGGAGGGGTTAGGATGGTGGAAGTCCAGGGGAGTGATGCGAGTTTGCACGGGGCGTGAGTGAGCACTTACGTAGTAGAAGGTGTAGTAGTTCACCCACATGATCAGCCACCATCCCACAATGAAGACGTCCCAAACGGGCTCTTTGAAAGCCTTCCAGTCGATGAGTGGGCCCGACTTCCTAGGGGGCAGGCGGGGCCGCATGAATGAGACGCAGACGGTGAGAACGCCGAGGTTGATGAAACCAAGGACTCTGGCTGTCCAAGCGAAGCCGAGCTAAAGGGGGATGTCAGTGAATTGTGCGGGGAGGGAGGAAATAGTTTGCGGGTCGAGAGTCACATCTTACCTTTGGCATCAGCTGCCTGACGACAATAGGGTAGACCATCCCACCAGCGGAGTTGCCCGTGGTGACCATGCCCATGGCAAACCCCCGCTGCTTGTCGAAATACTGCAACAATCATCGTCAGTCCCGTCCATTCATATCCTCGGCGCTGAGCCGGGAGCCACTCACAGTCGACACCAACGCGAGCGCTGGCGTAAAGAAGATCCCTCCACCCAGCCCGGTGAGGAAGCCTTGCGTCAGCATGAGCTGCCAGTATTTAGTGCAGATGCTCATCAAGAAGATTCCCAGCACCTGCAGCAAAGCACCCACGAAGAACGTGGGCACGAAGAAGCCGGCATCCAGAAGGCGGCCGGTGAACACACCGCCGATCATGGTCAGCCAGATCTGCAGTGAGCCTATCCAGGAGATGACGGACGGGTCTGTGTCGGGCATCGTCTGCTCGTAGTAGGTCTGGAAGCTGCCGAAGGAGTTGAGGTAGCCCCAAGTAACGAAAATGGCGAGCCTATGCGTCGTGTAAGTCGGGACTCATGGCACACGTCAAGAAGCGTTGGACACTCACCATCCCTAACACAAGAAGATCAGCACATGGTCCCCGATCTGGAATCTGGCACAGTTCCGATGCGCTTTTATAAGGTGAAAATAGTTATACGCACGCAAGCTACCTGCAGCCAAGCCTGGAATCCACCGTCCGGAGGTGGAGGAGGCTCCGGCCATCCCCTCGTGGTCACACGCGAAGCGATCACTGACAAGACATTGCTGCCGGCTCTCCGCAAGTCCTCCGATCTCCTTGTCTTTTCCCGGGTCATGGGCTGCGTAATGGGGTGAGTGAGACCGTTAGGGCTTTGTTCTCCGTTATCATCGTCGTGGTCTCCGATGGTGGAGGCATCGTGGTCAGAGTGGGCGTCAGAGGAGGCGGTCTCATGTTCGTGGTCTACCTCGAAGTCCTCGTGGTGCTGGTTCTTTTCTAAATCGCCACTCTCAAACGAAGGGTCAGGATGGGGTGGTTGTTGGGCAGACATGATCACATTGGTCAGGGAGACAGCGTCAGAGACAGGCAGCTTATTATGAGAGACCGAGAACGACTGAATTCATTACCAGTGGGGGCAGATGATGTGAAGTATGGATCACAAAAAAAAAAAAAAAAAAAAAAAAAAAAAAAAAAAAGGAAAGAAA